>BPQB01000124.1:0-61238 GCA_019973155.2 Phanerochaete sordida
CCTAACCCCAGGTCTTTTGGCGCTTTACCGTTTGGTAGGCGCAGTAGATAATCATTATTCGTCAGTACCCCGTTATACGCCCAGTAGTCTACATTACATGTAAGTAGTCCAGGGGATTTTCCCTGATGCAGTCTCCGCCATCCAGCACACGTTTTGCAAAGTCACAGCCAGTTTAGCATAGTAATAAATATATCCTACATCCACCACGAGACGAGCATTTTACAAACAAAGAGCGAAGTGATGCCAAATAATCCACGCTTCTTTCGGAACCCTTGCCACCAGAGCCTTAGACGACATCGCTCCGCACGACGCGCACCGGCACCCGCGCATCATACACCCCATCCTGCACGCGCATCGCCACCCCAACGATCTCCTACACCCAATCAGCACGCGCCCTGCCCAAACCCCACACCACTCACCGCGCCCTTCGCATCGTCCCCGCGCCCGAGCTCACGCGTCTCGTACGAGCCCGCGCCATACCCGGCCCCGTTGTACGAGCCGTCGCTCTGCCAGAGCGCGCCCTGCGTCTGCGAGCGCGCCTGCGCGGACGGCACGAGCCCCGCGAGGTGCGCGAGGTGCACCGAGTTCGCGGGCCCCGGCGCGCTGTGCATGTCGCGCAGCACGTCGCGCGAGTTGAGCAGCGCGAGCAGCGAGTTCCACATCACTGCGTGCGCGGTCAGCGGGTTGTGTGAGATGCGGGGGAGGGAGGAGGGCGCACGCATGGGCAGCGCGAGCGCGAGCGCGACGAAGATGAGGTTGTGAGGCATGGTGGCGTACTGCGTGTGCGTCAGCACGGGCTTTTCGTGGCGAGGGCAGGGCGCGTACTGTGATGATCGCTGCGACGGACACCGAGCTCGTCAGCGCGCATGTGTTGACGGAGTAGAGGATGATCATCTTGATGAGCGAGTCCGTGCTGCACCGGCGCGTCAGCGTAGGCGCAAAGGGAGGAGAAGGGGGAGGGTGCACCGCTTGAAGCCCGTGCGCCGCCGGAAGAGGATCGTGCAGAGCGTCGCCGCGATCGTGCAGTCGGCCGCGGCCTGCAGCGTGTAGAGCGCGTACCACGTGCCCTGCGCGCGTGTCAGCGGGGTGCAGAACGCAAGGAGGGGTGCGCGTACCGCGTATTTGTCCTCAAGGTCGGTGTAGGAGGGGTACTTGCGGCTGGAGGATGTTAGTATTGTCATTTGAGGAGAGCTCAATCACGAGGGCCGTACATAAGGACACCGATGACTGACAAAGGGGTCAGCACTTGAGCGTTGAAGGTTGAGTGGAGCACGTACTGATAGACACAACTGTAAGACGGACAGCGTCAGCAGAAGTTTGCGTACAAAGTGACCGTAGCAGACGTACTCCAGCTGCCAAGCTGCGACGGGATCGGCAGCGCAAACAGCGCCCAGCTCCTGCTGACTGCACGCCGCACTCAGCATCCGACTCAACGCAAAACAGCTCAAGCACCCACGCTTGTAGATGCGGTACGCAAACACGCCTGTGACGGTGCTCTCGATGAGGTCGCCGAGGACCATGACCGCCGCGAGGCTCCAGGGCACCTGCAGCAGCGCGGCGGGGTCCATGAAGTGCGTGACCGTGTAGTGGTACGCGGCGTGCGACGCGAACACGAAGTAGAGCGTGCCGAGGAGCCTGCACGCGTCAGCACGTCACCCGCACGCGCGCCCGATGCACCCACCAAAGGAGTGTGATCTGGGTGCGCGTCAGCGGAGGACGAGCAGCAGGGGCGCGGGTACGCACGATGCCCTTCATGTACGCGCTGTCGCGCGCGCTGCGCGTGTAGTACGTGTACGCCTGGATGCTCGCGATGCCGAACAGCCTAGCGCGCCGTCAGCGGCGACAACACCCCCGTGCGGGGAGACACGTACACGCAGACCATGATCTCCGCGATGACGATCGCGCCGAGCGTGTCGTCGAGCTTCGGGAGCGCGAACGGGGGTGCGCCTGTCGCGCCGGCACTAGCCGCACCGGCGGCACCAGCAGCACCAGCAGCACCAGCAGCACCAGCGGAGGCGGAGGCGGAGGGGGCAGGGGCAGAGGACATCGTGGCGGCGGGGGACCGGAAGGGAGGGCTGACAGGCAGGACAGGCTGTGCGCCTCTGTGTGCGGCCAGGCGCTGCGCGCCGGCGTACTTATGCGTGCCTGTGCGGGGGTGCGGGCGGAGGCGGTGTGAAACGCGGCGGTACCGCGCGAGGATCAGCCGCGGGGGATGCGCGATGGGCCCGCGGGAGGCGTGCGTCTTTGCGTTGTGCGGGTGGCGAGTTGGTGCGTCGCAGGTGCAGGGGAGCGCGTGGTGCCGGTGTATGGAGGGACTAAGTCCTGATGTGCGATTTGGGGCTGGGAGATCCGGGTGGGAGCGCAGAGGCGCGAGAGGTGCGAGGGCGGTGTGGTGATCTTCGTAGGAGGTAGTATGAGAGCCTTCGATGAACCTTTGCCTGCAAGGGCTTAGCCCGGACGTAAAGCCGAGCACAGTAGCGCGCGGCAGCGGAGGCGTGCTGCTCAGCGGTGCAGCGCCACTCGCCTTCGTTCCAACGGCGCATCGACGAGCGTATGTTGCGTCGCCAGGCCAGCCTAGCACAGGACGCACATCAGCTTGCAAATCGGACCCTGAGGGAGATCTCAAACCTAGCAGCCCGAGCCGCCGAGGCATCGCGCCCGGTCCTAGTCCAGCCATCAGTCGCAGCGCGAGATGGCGTGGGACTCGAGATGCTACCGCGCACACCGCGTGGCGCGCTAGGGTCGCATCACGCCACAAAGCTCGCGCACACGTGCACGCACGTCGCACCGGGCTCCGTTGGGCCTCCTCGTGGGCCCGCCTGCGATAGAGACTGTAGGCGGTCTCTGAGGTTGGGCGAGGCTGAAGGCGTGAGTGGACCGCCGCCTGTGTTTGCCGCTCGGTTTCACCGTTTCTTCCACGGAGAAAGTTATGTAATGAGCTCACCGGCTACAAAAGGCACAGCATCTCCAAGCGATCCCGAGGTGCGAGTCGGATGCCTGTCACAAGCGGCCGTGATTACGGCTCAGCGTGGACGGGCTTGGGACGGGCCCACGTTCGATGACACCGCTGCAAAGATTCCGTAGAGCCGAGGCATTTGCGGACGGTCATCAACTGTGTAGAGTTTCACGGATGTCGCTGGGCTGGCGGGAGCATCAGCATTGTCGACGCGCCATGTGCACCCCGAATCAAAGTTGGAGATGCGACGCACCGGGTAGCGTCGAGCTCGAGCCCAGCTTGTTCATCATATATGGTGGACATTAAGGCCCCAGTTGAATGTCTCGGCATAAACCCGTCACATCTTGATGGAACGTCACGGGTGGTGACTCCATGCGCATGAGGCACCAGATGGACACCGGACACCGCTCTTCGTCAGTGCGCGCGATGTAACAGTGCTGCAGCGCTGACGCGTGGCTGACGCTTCCTTTTCCTACCAACTCAGGGGCCATTTCGTGCGTCAGGCCTTATACATAACTTAGCTGCAACTTCCCGGTACGTCCTGCTGTTGCTGTAATAGTCTCCAACCTCTCGTAGCGCCACTGTCGGTCTTGTAGTATACACCATGCTACACGGGCAATATTACCGTCACAGGCTCGTCGTCACGCAGGCTCCTTCCCATGCCGTCCTTCCGAGTGAGAGGTCTGCGCGGGCCCTCAGCTCAACGGCGTGCTTCGTGTAAATAGCCAATCACAATCATTTGCCCTCACGTGCTACCTACTTCCTTTTCGGGCCCAAGCGCAGGACCTCTCACTCTCCAGGACGGCTGGCACCAAACATTGGAGCCAAACAAAGGAACCTCGCCATCAGATGTTGCTCGCGTGGCGAATTTCGAGAAATCCTTGCGCAGAGCTACTCGGTATCGACCGCTTTTGGCAGACATGCGCCCCAAATGAGGATGGTCGCCCACCGCCAACCTTCCTCTCGTCTCGCTTTCATGACCGCCCTCCCTCCGCACGAGTGAAAGTCATCAACTATGGCATATCATGCTCGCTTTAACGCTCCTTGGCTCTCACGTGTCACGACTCAAGTACAAATTCGGGTATACCGCATGCCTCCAGACTCCCGCAGCGAGGGCTTTGAGCACGACTCGCTGCGACGGCGGCGGTGCCAAAGGAAAAGCGCACGGGTACCCATGTGAGGACTGGGAAGCGCGCCTGGTACTCGACACCGGGACACAATGTCGTAGAGCCCGCTGGACAATGGGCAGTCGCGCAGCAATGCCGCCACTGCCGCGGCTTCCGCGAAGCTGCGCAGGTCCTGTGTCAGCGCGAACAGGTCGCGTCCTCACCCGGAAGGATATAGCAGCGGTACGACCAGCCCATGCCCATCCTGGGTAGCAGCGTGCTTGGTGAAGAATGCCACTCAGTCGCACGAGATGGCCTGTGCGTCCGGGTTACCGCGCCTCCATATTGACTGCACGCCTGCTGCGCCCTTGAGGCGACGCAGCCTTTCCCAACATGGGTGTAGTAGCAGCTGTATAGGTACCTAGTGTTGGTATAGGGTTTGGTAGCGTTAATGAAGGGCGTGTGTCGACAGCCGGACTGCTCGCATTGTCCCAGCCTCGAATAAACACATTTATCGAATATATTCGTGGTGGCGCGAGGTGTGGTTACTACTTTGGGGAGGCTGCTTTGTTTGGCTCCAATGTTTGGTGCCAGCCGTCCTGGAGAGTGGGAGGTCCTGCGCTTGGGCCCGAAAAGGAAGGTAATGACGTAACACAAATGGACGCTTGTCATTGGCTAGTTACATGAAGCACGCTGTTTGGCCTGAGGGCCTGCGCAGACCTCCCACTCGGAAGGACGGCATGGGAAGGAGCCTGGTCGTCACGTGTGATTCCAGAATCCAGGCTGGCTGCCCTGGCGCAGCGTTATCCGTCTCGCGATCTTCAAGCGTAGGCACACTCGGGCCACTCCTGTGCAAAGCTCACGCGTTTCACAGCACAACATTGACGAGCCTACAGTGGAGCAGTGAAGGGGACGGGACGAGGCAGCGGGGAAGGCAGCAGACTCTGGCGAGGCGGTGCTATTAGGGAGTATGTTGCTGCGCATGGTGAGTAGGGTTCCGCTGACGCTGTTCGGCCAGTACTCACTGCGAGCATTGTCTCAGATAGCTGAGACGACGCGGAGTGCCGTGTTATGAATGAGAATGCAAGCGAGGACATCACGCCAACGTCAAGCGGACGTCGCCAGTCTTGCGCCAGTCATGAAGTCGAAGGTACGCACGAGCCACGGCGCCGCACCACGCTTACTCTCAGAAATTCCGCTACAGTGCTGCAGACCTAGATAAAGATGTGCGCCGGTGTCGCTCCGCATTGACGCCATGTGAGGTAGACTGCCAGTGCCCACGGTCAGTCCACGCTGTCCTTAATTCTGCGCCACCCTCGGATCCACTCGCTCTTGATATTTTACTGCCATTTACTGACCTTTCTGTTGATGTACAGCCATCGCCGCTGATTCGTACGGCTGTCCAGACAGCGTCACGGGCCTGAGCAACGTTTGTGTGTTACATTTCGGGGCGGAGATCAGGAGAGTGCCGCACGAGGTTTCGGGCAACGCGTACATGGTGAGTGCGCTTCATTTGCGCGGCCTGAGTCGTTGCCTATCTTATCTGTTGTCCCCAGGTGCATGCTCGAAGCTCCCACAACAAGACTCAACGTTGTCGCAGGTGAGAGCGAGATCACGCAAATGCTCGGCGTGCTGCAGAAACGCCGCGGCGGGTGCTTGCGCCTCAAGTGCGTCGAGCTCGTATGGAGTGTGCAGAACTTGAGCACGATCTTACCGCTCATGCACCACTTCTCGTACCTTCTTGGTACCTCCTCGCATAGAGCAACTCAAGGCTCCTCCTGGCAAGACCGCGCCACAGTTTGCAGCACAGAAGTCGTTGCTCTACTGATCCTAGGTTAGTGCACCTTGGCCTTAGGTCTCACCTCCATCGCCTTCTGAGCGTTCTGCACCCTATTCCGCTGAATATCACCGCCTCAATACCTCCTGCACGAACCGCACACCAATGCCTCCATCGACAATGCGCTTCAACACCGGCTTCCTGCTCCTCACGTCGATAGTCGCATTTGCGAGCCACACTTGCGTGCTCTCCATGCATGTGCCTGACCGCGGCGCCGCCCGTGACATCCTCAATCAGCAGCGCCATTTGGCGCGAGGTTGTCGCGTTTACACACGCCGAGAACGCAGTCATGGAGCTGCACGATGTCGATCTCGTGCGCTGCGCTGGCTAAATGTACAACAAGAGTGAGTGCGCACGTCAACTGGGCGAGGATCTCTGCTGATTGCGCGATAGACAAGGCGCTGCTCCTCGCCGTTATCGCGAAGAACGCCTGTACGCTCCCCATCAAGCGCCACACACTGTGCGCCCGCCGACCGCCTGCCAGACGTGATCAACGCGACGTGCAGCACTGGGAGCATCATCAGCTGCGTGATCAGCATGAAATACTCCGTCTTCACATTCTGCTTCGCGTCCTGGCTCTGGGACAATCGCCGCGCAGACAGCATCGATCCCACAGGCGCGTACTTCGTGTTTGGCCTGACGCCCGTACAGACGCTGCACGAGCGCATCGAGAACAAGCTCCCCGTGCAGCGGTGGCACTACCACAGGCACGTCAGCCACGAGGGCGTGAACCACAACAGCAACGGCTTCCACCAAGTGCATGCAACGTACGTCCCCACACGCTCCTCGTCCTGCTCCCGCTGACCACCCGCACAGGACGGTACCATTCTGGAACACAACGCTCGAGGTGCATGATGATGACAACGACGGTGGGTTTGTCGGCGACTAGTACTACTGGGCAAGCGACAACGAGGCGCCGTACTACAGCATCCGCTGCACGAGCGACAGCGCGAGCTATTTTGCGTTGAACGCAGGCGGGGCCATGGTTGGCAGCACGGGCACGGGATTCACGGACTCACAGGGCAGCGCAACCAGCCTGGTGCGTCTCAGGCGTCATTCCGTGCATACATAATTGCATCTCTATCATGTCAATGAGCCTTGAATGTATCCCTCTGGAACGCATTTTCGAAAGCAGTCTGGGAGGTAATGTACGTATACTCTACCATACCACCAGAGAAGTAGGGTATGGGCCTCTGCTGCGCGCTGCCCTCCCCTGATTATTGAACGGCTATACATGCGGAGTACTAGGACCCTCTGCTGGAGGCGTCGCCAGCGCAGCTAGCAGTGCTGGACAGGGCCTCCGTAGCGGTGGCGATAGGAGCGCCGCTACACACATGGATGAAGGTGTCCGGAGTCCCGAAGACACATCAGTCACTGGCTGCGTTACTTATCAGTCACAATCACGTCGGCTTCCCGGCATCTCTGCCGAAACGAAGTGGGGCCTTAACGTCCACCATAATCATAAGATGGCACCCAGCTCGACGGTACTCGGCAATGGGTGTGGGTGAGTGAAATGTGCGAGGAAGAGAAGATCGAGCTCGGGGCTAGCGAGAAGATTTGGAGAAGGATGAGACCCAGTTTGACGGACTGGACACGAGAGGTGTCACGTGGAATGCACGTGGGGGCGCCTGATTGGCGTCCCCCGCGGAAACGCTTTGCTTTTGCCTTCTATCCACCTCGAACAGCTCTCTCTGTGCACAGCTTCGTCTTGATGCCACCAAAATACCAGGCCTCTTTCTGCTACTCGAGTCAAACACTGCGGACCGGTAACTTTCTCAGGTTAAGCAGAGCCCCCGGTGTCCGGGCGACGCACTCTGGCTTCGCATCTTAGCGAAGCCAGACAATCCCGCACCTGTCCCGCCCGCGGTTCTACTGCACCCGCGGGGTACGTAACCTTGGTCGACGTGAGCTTAGCTGGGTCACTGACAGGCATGACAGGCATGCCAGGTGCGACAGGCCATTTCGAGCTGGTTAACGACATCAGATGCCCGCCGCGGCCATGATATCCGCCTGCGACGTCGTCCTCCAGATCGCGATGCACGGCAGAGACATCGCGGCATCCTGTTTCAGTACCAGTACTGATTATAGCGACGCACGCAGTCTGTGATCGCGTCCCTGCGCCCGATGTGTTGCCCATGCCCGGGTGGTTGCCGACGCTCCATCGCACAATCACTTCCTCGGACCCGCGCGCCAGCCCAAGTCTCGCATTACGCTGATGATGCGTACGATGGTGCCCATGTGTCGCCGTTGAGTTGTGGTAGGATGGACACCACAGATGCGCCCGCGTTCGGGGCCTGCGCTGTGATGGTGTCCGGCGTGCGCGATGCGCTGTGTCGCAGGAACCGCTGAGTCCATCTGGCACAGTGATACGGACGGCTCCCATGACTGCCAAGCTCTCAAAGAGTTCGGTCTAGTCGGCCATTGTCTGTCTTATGGGCCAGCTGGCAGCTGCCCGCCCGTCCGCCCATCCTTCCTGCCCAAATATTAAACGCCCCCGCGCGCAGACCAGCCGCGCCCACCCCTCCACTCATTTGTGCCTCACCCCGTAAGTCTGCCCTCGCCCTGCGCTTGAAGCCGGAGCTGAACCGTCCACAGACGATGTCCTACCCCGTCACGAAGAGCGCGCTCCTGCTCGTGTCCGCCGCGACGTTCTTCTACGGCATGAAGCCGCCGACGCCGCCCGTCGAGAAGCAGAAGGTCGTCTACAAGGGCCAGTTCTTCGAGCACGCCGTGCGCGGGATCACCTACCTCTGGCAGGTCCGTGCGCCCCCTTTTGCGCCCGACGCCCTCGCTGACACACCCACAGGCGGTCTTCTGCAGCAGCGCGCTCGCCCACGCCGGCGTGCTCCTCGCGCCGCTCCTCCCCTCCCGCGCCTCCACCCTCGCGACGCACGCGCTCTGCCACTCCGCAGCACCCTCCCCCGCCCTCGCGACGCTCCCCGCGCCCTTCCTGCTCGCGGCCGCGCTGCTCGTCGCGGGCGGCGCGCTGCGCCTGTGGTGCTACGCGACGCTCGGCCGGCACTTCACGTTCGAGATCACGCTGCTGCCCGGGCACGCGCTCGTCACGCGCGGGCCGTACGCGCGCGCGCGGCACCCGAGCTACACGGGCGGGTGCGCGATGATCGCGGGCACGACGCTCATGTTCTTCGGCGCGGACGGCTGGGTGAGCGGGTGCGGCATGCGCGGGACGCCGTTTGTCGTTTTTGTGTGGCTCTGGACGGGGCTCGCGCCGTATGCGGCGTGGGCGCTCGTGCGGCGCGTGGATGTTGAGGATGCGCAGCTCCGGAAGGAGTTTGGTGCGAAGTGGGAGGAGTATCGCGTCGCGGTGCCGTGGAAGTTCGTTCCTTACGTGTTCTAGGTTTGGTTTGGGATCGTCTGTAAAGAAAGGGCTCAGAGAGCTGTTGTAACTGTTGTATTTATTTGTCGTATTTACTTGTGTCTCTCAATGTCATTTTACTGGGCCTACATCTCCCTGTGTTCAGCACTCTTCCAGACAGACGGCTATCGACGCTTTCTGCGACAGATTGAACGCGCTCCTTACCGTTTTTCACGACCAGTGGGCGATGCTCACGCCTGCCCTTGCAAGCTGCAAGCTTCCAAACCCTTCAACCTTGCCACAGCTTGCAGGATTACTGACTACATGCGCCTCCAAAGCGTCAGCAGGGCTTGCACATGCGGACTAGCACTCCCGGAGCACAGCTGCAGCGCAGAGAGTACAACCAATAAATATTCCATAATAAATCCACAAAGTCCTAGCCGTACAACACTGCATGTCAATCCTACAAAGCACGGAAGCGCCATTGAGCCCCGCGCTACTTCGCGAGGTGCGCCTCGATCCAGCTCACATACTCCTCCGTGACGCGCTCGGGCACGCCGTCGCTCTCGTGGTACATATCATGCAACGACCCGCTGATCATGACGAGCTTCTTGTCGACGGCGCCCGAGAGCCGCTCGTAGAAGACTTTGCTCGAGTCCGGCGCGTTCACGGGGTCGTCCTCGCTGTGAACGATCAGGATCTGCGTTCACCGTCAGCGGTGTGGAAACAGAACGCAGGAGGGGAGGGAGGCGCACGGGGAGGTTTTGGGGCCAGTTCTTCCAGTCGGTCGTGAGGTTCGCGATGCCCTGCGGCGCACGAGTGAGTGGAGGAGGAGGGAGGGGATGGTGAACGTACGCGGTTCAGCATGTCGTCCACCGCGCGCAGCGAGCCCTCGGCGCGGCGCCACGGGTCCGTGCGCATCGCCTCGACCTCGGCCTTGTCGCGCGTGAACCTCTGCTTGCATCAGCGTCACGCACAGCGCCGCAGACTAGGGAAGACGCACCTCGACGGGCACGACGGCGGGGATCGTGATGTTCGGCAGCAGCCGGCTCGCGAGCGAGCCCGCGGCGCGCACGAGGCCCGCCGGCGGGTGCACGAGCGTGATGAGCGGCGCGGCACAGAGCACGCCCGCGAGCTGCGCGACCTCCGGCGCGGGCGGGACCGTGCTCACGAACGTGATGGCGCTCGCGCCGCCCTGTGCCCTCCGTCAACGACAATTCTGGCGAGGCAGCCGGGCGTGCGCACCGCAGAGTAGCCCATGAGGAACACGGGCAGGCCGGGCCAGCGCGCTTGCACGTGGCGCAGCCAGAACGCGATGTCGGCCTGCTCCTGGCGCGTGCCCGTGCGCCCGTACGCGGCGCCCGCGCTCGCGTGCGCGGCGTCGAGCGCGGTGCGCCCGAAGCCGCGCTGGTCGTACGCGAAGACGGCGACGCCGCGCGCGGCCCAGCGCGCGTGCACGGCGTCGTAGCGCGCGGCGTGGTCCGCGAAGCCGTGCAGGAAGAGCGTCGCGGCGCGCGGCGAGGGTGCGGCCCACGTGCACGTGTAGAACTGCGTGCCGTCGGGCCCGGGCAGCCAGGCGTCGGTGTAGCTGGGCATTGCTGGCGGTGCGGGAGGGGGGAGGTGTGCGGCGGTGGGCACGGAAGGGAGTGGGGAGCAGAGTTGGGGGCGTCGAGGGCGAGCGCGGCGGGGGTTTGACCACGGCTCGGACGCAATCACGCGCGTCCGTGCGGCATGGGCCCGCGACGTTCTGCGCTGATCATCACGGAAGGCGAGATGTGGGAAGCTGGACGACGTGTGCGTGATGGCGAGAAGAGAACCAGACGACGGGGGGCGTGCCCCGCAGCGCTGTGCCGCGAGTTCTCAGACGCATTTCCGGTGCACAGTTCTTGGCTCTGAGAACGCATCACGGCGGGAGGAGAGTGGGTAGATGGCCGTGTGGGTACAGAAGCGCGAGGGCAAGGTGCGAATCTCGAAGCATCAGTAGGAGCTGTTCTGGTGCCTTGGGAAGTGTGTTGGCGTGCCTCGGATGTCTGGACTCGCGTGTAGCTGATGCTGATGTTCGTCGCTGCCAGCAGCTGGCAGGTCCCTCCCACGGTCAGGCAGGCTTTGTGGCGCGATCCCGATTCGTGCGGAGCGCAAATTCGGAGATCTCAGATTCAAGATCTTACGCCGAGTCGGCGTCAGCACGGTCGTGTCTTCCGCCCACCACCATCGTATACCGCTGATGCTGTCCTCGAATGACCTTCAATCAGATACAATATCAGACCCTCGGAGATATTGCGATTTCTGGCGGCGATTACCCGCTCGCTCATGTCGAATTTGCGCCAACCGCGAAACAGCATCGTGCTCGTATGACTCGTGGTACGTATCGTCATGACTCTCCCCATCTTGCACTGATATATGACCCGAACTGCAGCAGCTGATACAGATAGGAAGCCTCTACTCTATTCGTGCTGGCTTGGTGTCGGCCAATGCTCAATTACGGGCTTCGCACTGGGGTTGCTTGGCGGGTTCCGCTCACACCCCTTACGTGCACGCACTCTTCTCTCTGTGAGCCACAACTGCATCAGGCGATAGTGTGTGTTCGATATTCGCTCCACATGAGTTCAATAGCGTCTGCGTGGTATCAGACATGCATGCAAAGAACGACTCCTAACGACACTTCTGGCTGTTGACAGAGAGATGGTGAGTTACAGCGTTTCTATGCCCTCCATTTCCTTCTCAAGCATTGACGCATAAGAAGACTATGTCGCGTGTAATTGGACGCTTGTACGCCACTACATGCGCTCCAACATCCTGCAATACCTCAGTTCCCCGGGCGAGGTTCTCCGAACACCGTAGCCTGTCGCTCACAAGCATTGGTGCTCATTGTACCCGGACTGATATCAGCGTTAACGCGCTAAGATGGTACCTCACCGGGGTTCAAGATGTATGATGCTCCACGAGATGGTCTTGGGTAAAGCTGCATATGATGTCGACCTGATCGTAGACATGATTTTGACATGATCCCTGATCTGTGCCGTCCTGCGCTGGTGCTCCTCCAAGGTTCACGCTCGCCGCTTCGCGAAGGGAAGCAGACCGTATCTTACTCGTCCTCTAACGGCATTCGATGGTGCACACGGCGGGTCGGTCGCCCAAGGGGAGCGTGCGCCTGGTCGGCCGTTCTCCCGCAGCGCGCTGATGTAGCAGCGCAGGCTGTGCTGATCTGCTTACTCCTCCCGACTCAGAGCTCGCCGTTGCATCATCGCGGGCCACGCTGCTCGCGATGATGTTCCGCACACAACGCACGGTGCGCTTGCCCGCATTATCGCTGCTACATGTCGCAAACTCACACTGATGAAATCCTGCCCCTAGGCTGCCTCGGACCTGCTCGGGTTTTACCAACGGAATACCCTCGAAGATTGCGCCGCACCCTGCGATGTAACGCTGGTGCGCACCCATTTCGGGCTTCCCGTGCACCCGCCGGTGCGTTCGCACTCCCGCAGCACGGGAACGATCTGCCAGGGTACCCCTCGCGCACCGCGATCTGCCCAGCCCTCGCTATAAGTCCGCCGCCGGCCCTGTTTCCAGTGCACCCCTCCGCCCATGGACCTCCTCACCGCCCTCTACTCCGGCGCCGCCGCCCTCGGCCTCGTACGTCACCTCCCATCCGCCTCCACCCCACACTAATCCCTCCCAGCTCACCTGGCTCGCGCTCAACCGGCGGAGCGTCCCCGGCGACAAGGCCGCCGCCTTATACCTACTCGCCCTCGCCGCGCTCTATGCCGCGCTCCAACGCACCTCCGCGCTCACGCCGCACGCGTTCGGCACCGCGTGCGGGCTCGCGGCGACGTACGCATGCGCCGCGCTCGGCGCGACGGCCGCGTACCGCCTCTCGCCGTGGCACCCCTGCGCGCACTTCCCCGGGCCCCGCGTCGCGCGCGTGAGCAGCCTCTGGCTCAGCTACGTCTCGTTCCGCGGGCGGCGGCACCTGCTGCTCGACGCGCTGCACGCCCGCCACGGCGTGTTCGTGCGCATCGGTAAGCCTCAGCCTGGGAAGAGCGCAATCGTCGCTGATCTGGGGGGCAGGCCCGAACATCGTGTCGATCAACGCGCCCGACGCGCAGCACATCTACTCGCAGGCGGCGCGCATGCCGAAGGCGGACTCGTACCGCGCGCCCGGGCACGACGGCGTCGTCGCGCTGTTCTTCAAGCAGGACACGGAGAAGACGCACAGCGAGCGCAAGCGCGTGTGGTCCGGGCTCTTCACGAAGGAGGGGTGCGTCCCCCCGCCTTTCCCCAAACGCTCGGTGCTGACGCGCGCAGGATGGCGCAGCTCGCGCCGTACATCGAGCGGCGCACGTGGCAGCTGCTCGCGTGCCTCGAGCGCCGCCAGGCGGCGAGCGCGGACAAGAGCGTGAACCTCGCGGACGCGTTCTACCACATGTCGTACGACCTCATGGGCGACTTCGTCTTCGGCGGCTGCAACCGCCTCGAGATGATGAAGAACGGCGACCCCCGCGGGATGATCAAGGGCGGGAAGCTCGCGACGATCCTCCTCGACAGGTGTGTGTTGTCGCTCGTGTGTGGACGTGCGCGGGGCTGATATGGCCGTAGTGTTGGACAGACGCCGTGGCTGCTCGACATCGTGTGGCGCCTCCCTCTTGGACGTGCGATGCATCGCTTGACGGAGCTCGCCGCGGAGCTCATGGAGAATAGGCTGCGTGTCACGGAGCCGCCGGCTTTCCGCGACCTCGTGTCATTCTTGGTATGCTCATACCGTCAGACAGCATGATAGCACGCTAATCGCTGTCTCCAGACCGAAGATGGCTCCATCCCCGAGAAGGACCTGCACCTCGAGGCTATCGTCGCGATCCAGGGCGGCTCGGACAACACCTCCATCACCATGACGCTCGCAACGTACTTCATCACAACCTCCCCGCACTACACCGCCGCGCTGCGCGCCGAGCTCGCCGCGGCCTTCCCGGACCCGACGGGCCCGCTCCCCGACGCGCAGCTCGCCGCGCTCCCGCTGCTCGACGCGTGCATCCACGAGGCGCTGCGCCTCGGCTCGCCGTACTTCCTCCCGCGCGTCGTGCCCGCGCCCGGCGCACACGTCGCAGGCGCGTTCCTGCCGCCGGGCGCGATCGTCGCGAGCGCCGCGTACAGCCAGCAGGTCTCCCCCGAGCACTTCGCGCCGGACCCGCTCGCGTTCCGCCCCGAGCGCTGGCTGCCCGGCGGCGCCGCGAACCGCGGCGCGCTCGCGTCGTTCTCGAGCGGCCCGCACGTGTGCATCGCGCGCGCGCTCGCGTTCACGGAGATGCGGCATGTGCTCGCGCGCCTCGTGCTCAACATGGATGTCGCGCCTGCGCCTGGCTTCGATGCGCGCGCGTTCCGCGAGGGCATACTCAACATGCGCACGACGATCCTCGAGAAGCCGTTCGTCGTACGCGTCAAGCGGCGCGCGGACGCTGTCCCCGTCGACGATGCGTAAAACACTCCTATGTCTGCTTCCTGAGCATGTCTTTTGATAATTTTCGTTCAGCATTGTGTCCTTGCTGTGTAACTTCCACGCTTTGCATTTTTCTGTAGTATTATCGGTATCTATTGGCTCACTGTGCTCTCGAACATCTTTATATACCCTCCCCTCCTGTCGTTATTGAATAAATATATTTGTGCTATCCACGGTTCTATACCGGACATCTCATGTCTCTCATGTCGAAAGACGGGCTGGCAGCATGGCGGGCGGCGGAGCCCGTGTTGGGACTTATCACGTGGCGCGAGAGATTCAGTTCGGTCTCATGCTGCGCTCAGGGCACAGCCGTGTGAACATACATCGTATGAAACGGGATGTTGGACCCTTCCGGAGGAGAGCGGTGACTTCAAACAGAAGGCGATCTGTAAGCGTGCGCTTGTACCTCTGTTGTCACGACATTATCTTCATATCCAGGTCGCACTGACTACAATACGTTCGTGTAACCGCCGACGTCGCCCAAAATCTAAAGCCGCTACTGCTCCATCCATCGACATCCGCGGCTTCAAATCACGTCCGGTATGTCACTCCTGACGGATGTATCAAGAGACCGCTGATAACCTGTCCACGCTCTCTTGAATTGAGGGCATTGTTCCGTCTATCGGGACCTGTGAATAGGTTTGCAGTGACATGGTTTACCTCGAATCTGCCAATCATGCTAAGTGATCATGAGGTGTCAGATAGGAGATCATTTCGATGTCCGAAGGAGAGGGAACGTACCTTAAACTGGTCGCCAAATGGTACGTGATACTGACAGAGCTTCGACAGAACGTGAGAACTGCTCCGTCGATATCCCGACACACTTGCATATGTAGTATGTCGTACTCGGTCTTTACGCATCAGGTATTGACCATTCTTGCCCGCATATAGGCTACTGGGTACAACAGCGGCATCATATTCCTAGGGTTCAGAAAGTCATTGATGTCGCTCTGTGAATGCAGGGTGTTTCATCATGCCCGTGCCCGTCAGGGGTGCACACTAGGCTTTCAAGAAGCACACATTATCAGGATGACATATGTGCCACGCTTGCGCGCTTGCAGCTCTGCGCACACAGCTGGACGGTTCTACAAGACGCGCCCACCATCGCTTTGTCTTCTGCCTGTATCATTGGGCTGACAGCATATGTGCTCTCACTGTTTAATCACTGGCGTCGTACGTATCCTACGTTTATTTTCTATGAGGCGCTAGCAGCACGGAACGCCGCTGGTGAATTCAAATTGTACTCAAATCAACTCTCTGCCCCGACCGACGCGCACGAAAGGACCATTTTTGTTGATGGAATACAGGATCGGCCTAAGGAGGTGAGCAGTTCTGTCATGTCGGTTTGGCAACGACTGCCAGCGACGCTCTCAAGCACCATCTGAACGATGCTTCTATGTCGTCGTGTTCGTGGTCATCTATAAGCACAACTTCACCTGTATCTCACCCGCTGGCTGCTCACTGGCAGCATACTACGTCTAGAAATATTATTGAGCCTGTAGGATCGCGGCGCCGCTGCACGCGGGCATCGAGCTTCTCACGATCTGGCCCGATAGTGCGCTCGTGATCATCACCTCGAAAGCGGAGACGTTGTCCTACCGCTCGCAACTCTGGATCGGTTCGGCAAGGTCATAATCGCAATAGGCGCGGTAATAATGCCGACGTGGCGTCATCGCCCGGATCAGGACACAAGTAGATTTCCCTCTCTTCTGCGAGCGACCTGCGATGTAAGATCGTCTTGTCAAGGCCGTCGTATTAAATGGAACAGTACGAAAAGCTTCCGTAAGTCCTGATCCCGCGTTCCAAGCGGCATGTGTTGCAAAACCAGAAATACAACTGGGCTGCGATGTGCTCCTTCAAGTTGTTCAACACGGCTGGCTCACGCTTTCGCATTCCACTTGCTCGTAGAACCTATCCCTGACCAAATGACGATACTCGCAGCAGCTAAAGAGGCGGTATACCCCCCGTGAGCGGTCAATGCCTTCCGTTCGCGCCTAGACTTGGTTATTTTAACCCAGACATCCCGCCTCTGAGTATAGGCTTTGCTTCGGCATGCGAGCTTAGGTGCGCCATTCTAGACTCAAATGCACCGGCAACGACCAGGATATGCATTTCGACATGTCTGAGAGCCCTCCTGTGGATGTGAATTAGTTGGAGAATGCTTATAAAATACCCGCAGCTCCGGGGCCACACACATTGTCGAGTGCTTGGAGGTCGGTCCGCCTTGGCTCTCACCCATAATTAAGTTACAGGAAAGGCACCGCAGCTGTGAGCCTCTAGAACGGCCATCGCAGCTCCTGACAGATCGGATCTACCCATGTCATGTTGAACCTACTTCACAAAATAGAAGCTGTATGAAGTGTATTCCCAGCCTTGTATCGCTCCCTACAAGCATGCCATGACTTGGTTGGATCAGTGTGTTATTTCTGTGCCCACTGGGCTCTGGTGAAGCGACTGATTCGGAGGTATCAGACACTGTGAGTGCAGACCTATGTCCTGGCCCAGTACACGGTGAACCACATGTTCCCACAATTTTTGTGCCAGGAACATGGCGAGTAGCGTTGCGAATATTCCGAGGGAGTATATCCACCATATTCTGAAGGTCAGTATATGTCTAACCAGAGCCGCTAGTAGGCGTACAGACGTACAGGTACTGAGAAGTTCTTGCAGACATATGTGTGGGTGTAAAACTCTGCATGAAATTCAGCATGCTTCCATGCGAGATGTTGCAGATTCTTATCGTATCCCCTTGCCTCATGAATGGAAAGGCCGTGTTGAACATGCTCTACGTCAGATATGTCGCTGATAGTACTGTTGGACTATAGATGGCAGTAGCGCGGGCCGTAGCTTTCTTGATGCACGCAAGGTTTTAGGGTGATGGCGCGTAGATTGATGACAGATAACGTGTAGTTGCCTCCACACGACGTACATTGCACCCTGATAGAACAGATGGAAAGATAGAAGAGCATCCAATTCAGAAATTTGTAGTGATATCACGGTATCATACTTGTCCTCGGGCTATACAATGTTGCTTATATGAGATACATGCTTGCTTGTGATATCCCCGCAAGCTTATGTTACACTAGGCTCTGCGAAAAATCAAACTCTAGCATTCTAGCGCTGGTTTTCACGTATTTATGCTCGGTCTCTCGAAGAGAGTCTCCATACTCGTTCTGTTCAGAAGACCCAGTACTATGGCAGAGCCAGCATCCGTGCCTCCAATACTCCCCCAATTGTCTCTAAACCTCACCATTGGGCCTCTTCTACTTGGCTGTCTCATATCTGCAATGTACGGAATTGCATGCTAATTCTGAGTCGACATCCGGGGCTCTGACCAGTCGTACAGCTTCTTCGGGATACTTTGTCTCCAATGCATCACATTCTTCGGTAGATTCCCTAAGGACGGCCTCACATTGAAAATCTCTGTACGTTGTTTGTTCGTGGAAATCCAGGCTTTAACCAACGCCCTTCCGAGATTGCTTTCTTGTGGGCTGCAGCCACGGTCCACCTCGCGTTCATATCGAATGCGGCGTACACGATACTAGTTCTCGACCACGTCATCCTGCTCAATAGGATTCCCTGGTAAGCATAATTTCCTTCCCTATAGCATGTCTTGCGGCTTATGACAGCGGATGGCAGGACTTGTGCTGTATGTAAACAGTTGTTTCATGTTTCAGCACCTGAATTACTTATCAGGGAGTGGGTGTGGCCACCGTAAGTGTGCATATATACTCAATTATATGATAACTCACGTTCAACAGGGAGTTGCAGACGCAATTGTGCGTAGGTATGTACATAATATGCTGCATCGGCTATCATTATGTCTGCTCATGACATTACATTATAGCTGGCTCATGTATCGCCTATGGATCTGTAGGCACCTCCAAAATTCTTTTACGCTAACGCTGACAGCTGTGTCAAAGTGAGTGGCAAGAATTGGCTGCTACAAATCTTGCCGGTGCGTACACCTTGCGCCAAGGTTCGAGAATGTTTCTCTGATTATTTGCGTCGTAATAGATTGTAAGTAGCACGGCTACATCCGGTACGGAGCTTATTTCTCAATCTAAGCCCATACAATGACATCTTCGGCTTGTTCACAGGTTGCACAATATGTATGTCGCTTGATACTCCCTCAGTTCATAAACTTGAAAGTTATATTTCTTTCTGCAGACTGCGCGGTGAAAATGTAATTTACTTCTCTTCTGCCTCACATACCGGGACCTAACGCCGACTTTGCAGAGTAGAGATTGGGACACTGAACTTTCCGCCAGAGCTAACAGTATGTGCTAGCCAAGGTGGTTTACTATGATGACATGTTTATACATGCATCCATAGCGCGTGTTTGTGGCTGACTTAACCATGATCGTAGCAAGCGACCTTTATGTGGCCATTGGAATTTGTTTTTTCTTATGGCGGCAGCGACAAAGGGCCACTTACCGGTGAGGCAATGTATGCCCTGTTCAGAGGTCGTCCCAGTTTGACTATGAAAATCTACAGCAAGACGAGAAGTATTGTGACAGCCATCATGATCTATACTGTCTACACCGGGCTGATCACTTGGTAAGTGACCATGTTCTTACGGAGATTCTTCTTCACTCACTTGGATATCTCTAGTGCTGCGTGGTCAATATGCGTGATTACAGTAAGCCTCTCAACATGCAGAGTCAGCCAGCGCCCGGGCTAAAACGTCTATACCAGCATCTAGCTATGCCTCATTCATATGTAGCATTCGGATGTAAGTGCCCCCTTAAGATGCGAAATGTAAAACCGCTAACCTTCAGCTGCGCAGTGTTCCTAGCCACCAGCGACTGTACGTTGAGATGCGCAACTCTGCCTCGAGCTATGCTCACCGGGCTTGGATTAACTAGTATACAATGTCTGCCTTCTGGCGTCGTGAGTAAAATTCACGCTTGTGTCATACTCACACTCATGCAGAGATGTAGCCTTAACGCTCGCAGCTCATACCGCAAGGACACATCTGACCAAGGGGCAATTCAAATGGCATCTTTCCCTCGGACGCCAGACATGCGTCCGTCTGACCCAGAGGCGAACGAACAAAAGGGACGGCATGTAAGTCCATCATAAGCGCCATCTCAACAGCTCACACTGACCACGCCGTTCTTCGCGCAGGTTGAGATTCTGTGCGAGTTGTCGGAATCAGCGGATATCGAAGACATATACCTCAAGCCATCCGTCGCTACCTCATTTCCGTGAACGCGTTTTCAGAAATTATGATACAAATATGTAATGCATTCCCTGTTACTGAAGAGTTCGTGTATGTAAAATACCCCAGAAGCGATAGAAGCAATCACGTATCGAAAAAGAGACTTTGTTTTGGTCTGTGGAATATGTATTCAGCGGCTCGTGTGACGACCTTTCTAGAGCCCCTGCAGGTATTCAGCACCAGCTTTGCGCTCTTAAGACTGGAAGGCTGCATCTGCGAATGCGGCAAGTCCGGCATGTAGATGAGCATGTGCAGGAGGGCCAGCGCAGAACGATGGACGTGCAGAGGTAATCGCACAAACGTCATGGTGGTCCAGATCATGTAGCCGTTCTGGAAAATTGCCTTGGAGGAAAGAAACATGCGTTCAATACGCTGTCGTACAGTCTTAGAATCACTGTTATCGCATTGACTGCTTCACGCGCCTCCTTCCCAGTCGACGTAGTCCGAGCGCGAACAAACGTCATACACCCACAACATAAACAAAATGAACACTCCCTCCCAACTAGAACACCCCGGAGTATCGCCGCATATGCCCCTTCCCTGGCGCGCCGAACCCCTCGACGTCCGTGTGCTGCGACACAGAGCACACGATCTCGACCTGCGCGGACCGTCAGCACGACTCAAAATCACGGTCGCCCCGCCGCGCGGACGCGCATTCAGCGTGGCTGAGCGCGGATGGAAAGCACGCGAAAACGACACAGCGAACGGACTCACCCGCGACTTGCCCTCGACGCTCTCCGACGCGCGTGGGCGTGCGCCCGACGCCGCGCTCGCCGTCTGCAGCGAGCTCTGCAGCGAGGCAAGCGGGAGCGCGCCCGGGCCTGCGGCGCGCGCGTCCCGCCTGTGCGTCTTGCGCGCGTTCAGCCTGTGCTCGTGCGTCAGCGTGGCTTCCGCGGTGGGCGGGAGGGAGGGCGTACGACGCGAGCAGGCAGATGTTGTATACTTGAAGAGATTAGAGGGCGAAGGGGAGCAGGGGGACAGGCGTACGGTCGTTCATTGCGAGGTAGACTGCGGGGCGTGTCAGACGAAGGGAGCAAGGAGAGCGGGCGGCGACGTACACCCGAACGCGACGAAGCTGCTCGGCATCGTGACGTGCTGCGCGCGCGCGAGCGTCAGCGGCCTGCGCGCGAGAGGGGCGCGCGAGGGGCGCACCGTGATGAGGCAGATGAGCCACGCGAGGCTGCGCGCGCGTCAGTACGGAGGGGTGGGGGACGGGGGGCGGCGGGCGCACCTCGTGATGAGCCCGGTGTTGATCGTGTAGACCATGACGCTGTCGATGAGATGGCGCGTGCCGCTGCGTGCGCCGTCAGCCTCGGCGCGCTCCAGAAGCGGGGGCGCGCAATGGGAGAGAAGAGCGAGTGGGCAGGGGAAGAGAAGAGCCAGAGGAGGAGGGCGAGCCAGGGGAAGAGGACGAGCGAAGGGAATAGGAAGAGCGAAGGGAAGAGGAAGAGCGAAGGGAAGAGGAAGAGCGAAAGGAAGATATGTCGAGGAGCAGAAGAAAGGAGCAAGAGCGAAAAGAGCAGCAGAACAAAGCGCAGCCGCAAAACCCGGAGGCACGCCAAACCGAAGACAGAAAGAAGCGGAACGACAGGAAGATCAGACAGAAACGCAACACGCACCGGAACGCAACCCGCGCGCGCCGGCGCCAGAGGAACCAGCATATCCCTGCCGCGGTGTAGAAGTCCGTCGCGATCGTGAGCGCGAGGTCCGCCGCGAACGCGCGCTGCCGCCGCCCATTAATCAGCATGCGCCAAATCAGCATGCGCCACAGCAGCGTGTTGGGCGGTGAGGCGGAAGAGGGGGAGAGGACGCACGTTGAGCGTAGGCGTGAAGTCGAGCGTGCCGAGTTTGCGGCTGGCGCGGGGTCAGTGCCGCGGCGCGGTGGAGGGGGCGAGAGAGGCGGCGTACAGCTCGACGGCGATGTCTGCGGCCGACGCGCGGGCTATGTGAGTGCGCGCCGCTGCGATGGCGAGAGCGGGGACGGGACGTACAGAGTGCGAGCGCTGCGCACGTCGACGTCAGTGTCAGAGCTGGGCGCGTGGGCGGGAGGGGCGTACCGAGGATCGCGATGGTGCATGTCACCTGGGGCGACGGCGTTGAGCTGCTTTGCTGATGAAGAAAGGGAGTGTACGCGTACCGGCATCACCTGGAGGCTCCATCGCCTATCGCTCACTGGCGGATGTCAGCTCGGGCGCTGCGAGGCGAAGGGAGGGACGTACGGATCCAGAGACGGTACATAAACCAGCTGGCGCCATGGTCAGTCTGGGCTGGGGATGGAGGGAGGAGAGGCGTACCCTCTGACGAGGATGTCTGCGAGTGCCTGTGGAGGGGTGAGGTGCGCATATAGTCGGCGTAAGGGAGGCAGGGCGTACGTACTGTGACGACGACGATTCCCTACGGACTACATCGGTTCTCTGCATACAAACAGAGACGGAGTGGCACTCACCGCCACAGATCTGCAGATAGAAGCGAATCGTTGTGAGCCTTTGCCGTGCACGCTTAGCCGAGAGAACTTACACGGGAATGCGGTTGGACAGCACGCCGATATCAGTGATCACCAGCGTGTAGTTCGTGTGGATGGACAGCGCCATATGTGCTGTCGCGATTCCCCACAGCGTCAGGATCTGCGACCCGAGAACGTGAGTGCTTCTGCGTGGGACGCTGGCGGAAGGACGTACCGAACATCTGAGCGCGAGGCCTTCTTTGGTGAATCTGCGAAAGAACGTGAAGCACTGCTGGCACAAAATACCAAACAGACTGCCGGGCCATCAATGCTTCTCCAGCATCCGATAGAAGGCACCACGCACATCGCAGACGCAAAGCACCCGAGGAGCAGCGCCCCGAGCGTGAGGTTCAGGAACGCGTGCGACGGCAGGGCGGGCGCGGGCGCGGGCATGGCGACGGTCGTCTGCTCCTCTAGCGCGTTCGCACGCAGCGCGCCCCTATATACACTTGCGCACGCATCAGCCCCGCGCGCTGCATCTCGCGCGCAGCGGGCGCAGGGCTGGCCGTCGGATCGCGGGTGATGTGCACGGCACCGACAGCAGCCCCAAACGTGCGCGGGCGGGCGCTCGGTGCGGCGTGGGAGATGCGAGGGGGTGGTGCTCGCGATTTGTGCCTGCGCATTTCCGGCGGGGCGCGTGCACGCGGCGCGCTGGACAGGTGGCAGAGGTAGATCAGCAGGGATTGGCAGGGCGACGGGGTCTGGGGGTGGGCGAGCCCGCACGCGGGGTAGGCGACGTCAAAATAGGTCGCCTGAGCGAAGATAATGGCATGCCAGTGATTGCAACGGCGCGATGATCAGTGCGCGGCGGGCCATCTTCCGTGGACAGATGCGCTGGCTGGATGTCCGGACGATGCGCGGCGGCTCCACAGTGTGCGAAGGGACACTCGCATCAGCTTGCGTCGGCCTGGCGTCCCTATCAGAGGCGGCCCAAGGAGAGGCCTGCATAGACTTTCGACGAGCTGGCCATGGCCGTTCGGGCGAGAGCTGCAGGCGCCCCGCGGGGCGGGCCCCGCCATCACTGATCCGATGCACGTGGCGGCGTTGTGGCTTCGTGGCGTCGCCCCGCCGACGTTTCGCTTTGACCCCGACGGCCGACGGCTGGCCGAAGACCTCCCTGCGTGGGTTTGCTCCACGACAATCCATCCTCCTGTGTGCCTAATCAGCGCTTCGCAGCATCCGAGCGATCTGGCATGCTCGCAGCTGCATCAAGGCTTTGTCAAACGTCGTCCGGGGCATGTGCTCCACGCCCTTCGCTCGCGCTTCGCATCACAGCCCCAGCCTTCGCCACCTTCCATCCTGCGGTCACGACACACTTTACCATGGGACAGACAGCTGCCTCGAGGCGTCGCCCTGTTCTTTGCCTGGCCGCGCCCGCCAAGGCGTGCAGGCCACGGACACGCACCCGCGACGGGGCACTGCTCCCCGCTACCGGACGCCCGTCACCCCGGGCGCATCCCCGAGGCCTGTTCCCGCGATGAAGCCGCCGCGCTCGTATTTCTCGGGCGAGGAGCGCGACGGCGCGCCCCCACTACCTCACACACCCGTCGCGCCAGCACACGATGGCGACCAACATACAGCTGTACATCGGGCCCTACCTCGTCCTGCTCTGCGTTGCGCTCATGTATGTTTCTGGGAATGTGCATTGCGGCGACGCTGACGCGCGCCGCACAGGCTGTTCGGCGTGACCTGCTTCCAGGTCTACTCATACTGGGTGAAGTACACGCGCGACCATCCGCGCATCCGGCTGTTCGTCCTGCTCCTGTGGTACGTCCCGCGCGCGCGCAGCCGCGGCCCGTCGTGCCGTCTGATGCGCGTGTAGGCTCCTAGAGTGCCTGCACACCATCATGTGCGTGCATATGCTGTACGACAGCTTTATCGACGAGTTCGGGGACCTGGCGGCCATCGAGAGGATCATATGGTGCGTGCGGGCGCTGGCGGCGCGTATATGCGCTCATAATGTGCGCCGCAGGAGTGCTGGGGTGCGTACTGAGCAGAACGCGCCCGGGAGATAGCTGACGCACGACGTCGTGAAGGCCATGATTTTCATAGAAGTGGGTCACACGATGTTCCCTGTCATTTTGCAGCTTCTTACCACAAGCAATGCCAGGCATGCATCTCGTCGCTCTCACGAGGGTACGCATCCCGCCTGCTATTCTGCCTCCTCGCCCTTACCCGCACTCAGTTTCTCCGTGGT
This sequence comes from Phanerochaete sordida, assembly GCA_019973155.2. NCBI lineage: Eukaryota > Fungi > Basidiomycota > Agaricomycetes > Polyporales > Phanerochaetaceae > Phanerochaete > Phanerochaete sordida. Next base: position 24,631 of record BPQB01000124.1, read on the forward strand.
GTACATCTGGCAGCGTGCGGCTCACCCCTCGCATTCCAATACACCGAAGCTTGCTCACGTTCCCTTCAGTTAGCAACGGCAACCCCCTCCTCACCGCGCCGCCCGCGATACTGCTCATCTGCTCCCTCGGTGCGCCCCCTTTCCCCCTCTCCCCGCTCCCGCTAACACGCCCCCGCAGGCTTCACCCTCGGTACGCGCTCCCTCACCTCTCCGGTCACGCGCTGACACATACATACAGCGGCCGCGTCGCTTCTGTACGTCATCTCCCATCGTCGAGATTGCGTTCGAGCTTACGCACGCCCAGATACGCCCGCACGACCTGGGCCGACCTGCACACGCACCGCGGGACATACGTACGCCGCCCGCCCCTCTCCTCCCTCGCCCTACCCCGCTGACACGCCCCGCCCTGCACCGCCTCCGCTGACACGCCCCGCACCGCACGCACGTCGCCGCTGCCGGTCGCGCTGCCGGTCACGCCGCCCGCCGCGCCCGCGCAGGCGACGCTCAACACCGCGCTCGTGCTCGCCGTGCTCGCGGACGGCGCCGTCGCAGCGGGGCTTGCGCGCCTGCTGCGCGCTCAGCGCGGGGCGTTCCGGCGGTGCGTCCCCTCCTCCGCTGTCCCATCTCTGCTGCGCACGCGCTGACGACTCCGCGCCTCTTGCTCGTATCCGCGCCTCTCGCTCGTTTCTGCTCTGCGCGCGCTGACGACTCCGCCTCGCGCACGCTGACCACTCCGCCGTCCCGCCGACCCACCGCCCCGCAGCGCGCGCCAGCCCGCACGGCGGCTCGTCTTCTACGGCGTCGGCAGCGGCGGCGCGACGCTGTGCGTCCTCCCTCCCTCCTCCGCCCCCACACGCACTGACGGCGGCACAGCGCGGCGGGCGTCGTCGTGCTCTTCCTGGTGCGTGCGCGCGCCGGAGACGCGAGACTCGCGCTGATGTCGGAGCAGTTCAACTTCCTGACGACCAGCCTCACCTTCGGCGGCGTGCTCGCCGTCGCGACCAAACGTGCGCCTCCTCCCTCTCCCTCCCTCTCCCCGTATCCTCACATTCGTGCACAGTGTACACGAACGCGACGCTCGCCTTGTACGCCCTTCCTTCCCGCGTGTGATTGGCGGAGGCTGACGGAGAGCGGGGCGGCAGGATCAACGCGCGCCGCGCGAAGCGCACGGACGCGCCCGGCTTCCACGAGTTCCCGCTCGAGCTGCGCGCCGTCGGCGGCAGTGGCAGCGGCAGCGGCGGGAGTGGGGCGGCGGGGGATAGGGTGCGTGCCGTGTTTGCTCGCCCGCTCGTTGTTGTCTCATTTTGGCTATGCTCGTTCTGTCCTCTGCCCATCCCGCCCCTCCCCACGCCCCATGCGCGCCGCGCCGCGCCGCAGCAGCCGCCGCCCGGCATGAAAGTTAGCATCCTGCGCGAAGTCGCCGAGCGCGTGGTGCGTCCCCTCTCCTCTCCCTATGCTTCGGTCTGTGCGCGGCGCGGCGCGGCTGATGGTGTTGGGCGCCGCAGGACGCGCCCGACGTGCGCGCGCCGAGCCGGCTCGCCGGCGCTGCGCGCGCGCGCGAAGAGGAGAGTCATTGGGCGCCGGATGCGTTTAAGGTGTAGCGGGTGTGGGTGGGGGAGAGGGGTGGGTGGGAGGTGGGAGGGATGGCGGATGGGCGGTGCGGTACGATGGCGCGACGAGCTTGGGCGCGGCGGGCGGGCCTCGCGCGCAGCTTCTGGGGGCGCTGATTGAGCTTTGCGAAGAGCTGGATGTATGTTCTGTCATGTGTGGGGCGTTCTCTGTGAGTTTTATGAAGGCCAGTTTGAGCAGTTTGTGTGCTGGGACGCGGATGCATGAGAATTGTATATTGCACAGCCAATCCGCCCCTCTGACTGTGCGCATGCATTCCGGAGGGCTGCACAACTGCACTGTTTCACGCGATCCTTGCAACTACAGGACATCGTGCTATCAAGCGTCCATCACGACAACGCCTCGGCTCCCCCCTCACGGCGGCTCTCCACATCGGCGGCCCGTCACACGTCGTACTTGCTCTCAATCTGCATGCGCGCGTCAGCACGCCCTCTGCGCCGTAGGCACGCACACGACCCACCTGGCGTGCCGGCGTCCTGTCAGGAGTCGAGTCGGCCGAGCGCGACGGCATCGCGATGCGGAACGAGGACATGGGGGCCGTGCTTTCGCCGCGCGCGTCCTCCGCGCGGAGGACTTCGCGGGCGTTGAGGCTGCATGGGATGCGTCAGGCGCGGAAGGAGGAGGGTACGGAGGGCCTCACGAGGCGAGCAGGCAGATCGTGTACACTGGTACGTTGGGGGCGGTTAGATCCTGCGTCCTAGCTTCATTTGATGAGTCTGCGACTCACGATCGCTCAGGGACGCATATACTGTGCGCTCGAAGTCAGATTGGTGTATGCATGCGCAGAGGAGGACGTACTGCCGAGGGATATATAGTTATTGGGCATGGTGAGATGCTAGAAACGCGGTTGAGCCGATCACATTCCGTGCCCTGCGTTACCAGGCTCACCGTGATCAAACATATGGCCCATGCAAAGCTAAATGGGCAGGCTGCGCTCAGTACATTCGCTGGGACGCCGGCAGTCGTGACGCACCCTGTAATTAACCCGGTATTCACGGTGTATATCATGATCGTGGTGACGATATCCCTAGTCCTGCTATCACAACTTGTAAGCTCAACCTCGTCGCTTATGGCTTGTATGCTAGCCCACCGGTATGTAATCTTGCTTCGCTGGCGCCACAAGAAGAAACAGATGCCGATAGCGATGTAGAAGTCCATTGCTACCGCCAGCGCGATGAGCGCAACAAAGACGTGCTGAGAGGACGGATTTATCATGAGCTTATTGTACAGCCGGAGACCCGACGTACTGTAAGTTTGGGCGAGAAGTCGAGCGATCCCGTCCTTGCCCTGAAGCGATCGGTGTCAGGTCAGTCCACAGAATAAAAATATTCTTACATTGCGACGGAGAAGTCTATCCATGCGCAGATGCTGTCAGTCATCGCATCGGAAGAATATACTGGTTACATACATGCTGTGCCGCCTGTCGGAACAATTGGCTTAGCGTTCTTCACATATACAACCGGGAGAGCGTACCCAGTATGGTCATGTTACAGGCGATCTGGGACATCGAGACGTTTTAATGTAGCTGTTACAATCTATGATTAAACGCACGCACCGGCAGGACTTGCAGAATAGGCCTTTTCTCGCCCACTTGAAGAGTATTATCAGCTTGTATACGCGCTGAGAAACCGGGAGTATTTACGGATCCAGAGGCGATGCATGAACCACCTATGATAAAGCCCTATCAGTAAATGTAATCGTCAAAGAAATCGGAGAGCTGCACATACACTCGGACAATAACATCAGCGAACCCCTGGAAGATGGACCACAGTTAGTAGATTTAACTGGAGGATGAAAGTTCACTGACTGTCGTGGCAACTATCGCCTTAGATATTGATCAGATGGCTGTGAAGATGATCTAACATAGCAAACTCACTGCTATGGTTCTATAAACGTTATATGCGAGGTCAGAGCTTGCGGGACATCTTGTAAGAGGACTACGTACGCGGGAGCGCGGCCAGACAGAAGACCAATCTCTGTAATTGTAACCGTGTAGTCTGAGTAAATAGCCAGCCCAAGATGTGCAGTGGCTGTCGCCCACAGCACGACGACCTGACGCACATGTTAGGTGCACACCCTCGATTTGCGTGGACAGAACATACCGAGAATTTCATGACTGGCCCTTCCCTAGTAAATATCCGGAAGAACGTAAAGCACTGCTGGGAGAGAATACCGAAGAGACTTCAATGGACGTCAGAGTTTGAGTCATCAGAGGAAAGCGCGGCTTCGCACATTGCAGCCGCGAAGCCGCCCAGGAGGAGGGCCCCAAGCGTGACATTGAGCAGCGCCCGTGAAGGCTGGAGTGGCGGGGTCATTGGGGTAGACATTGTGCGGAGCTGCTCCTGCGGGGGCACAGTACTACGTCTCCAGTGCAATTACTGGGTATATGTACGCCAGAGAGTGAGAGTCGGGTACGGCCCAGCTGCCCGCAGCGCGCGTAAGTCCCGCTTGACAAGAGGCGACGCCCTTCTGCATCATAAGATGCACGTCCCCAGACGTCGTGGCGGCACTTGACTGCGGCTACGATGCGCCGATCTAGTACTGCTGTACGCGCTGCCAGTGATCCGTAGCGGTGGTTATGGGCTCGCTTTCGACAGGTCTTCTCGTGCCGATGATGTGTGCCTTGTCTGCTGCATGCTTGCTTCCATAACGGGAAAGATGTGCGGAGATTTTGCATACATGGTAAAGACGAAATCCAGGACGGCAGACGTGGACTCTCCGACGCCGTCGCGGCATTGTCAGAATATGCATGCAGGGCAGTGTATGTCGCGGGCAGCACTGATTCATGTGAGTTTCAGCTTGGCATTTTAGATGACGCGGCGCGTACAGGTCGAGATCGTGGAGTTTGTGCCGCAGCACACCGACGTCGAGGGCTTCGGCGTGCTGGGGAAGGTGCATTCACGGCGGTACTCTGGGATATTCCTGCGAGAACTGGTATTTATCTTTTGTCAGTGCTGTAGCTGTACGTACGATCGCATTCTGACTGTGTCTGCCGGGTCTTCATGAGATGAAAAGAATGGTCCGAGGTTTATGACGAGCTGTTCTCACGGTCAGTTGAACCCACATAGCACGGCGCTTTGACGCTATCTGGAGCTTGTCTTCGACCATGGACGATCCAAACCCCTTTCAACAACTCTTTCCTGAGCTCTTGCACAAGGTGCTGAGTCATGTCAGAGCCAGCGGACATGGCTCTCGTGGAGACAGCTATATTCCTCCCACCGCCAAACGATATCTCTCGTCCTGTTCTCTGGTCTGCCAGCACTGGGCAATACAATGTCGTCCCCTTCTGTTTGAAAGGCTCATAATTCGCTCATCCGAAGACTTGCAGACCCTTCAAGTAATCTTGGATTCTCCAGTTTCAACCATTGGCCACTATATCACGTCTCTCGAAGTCCGCGAATCGGGGACGCGGACGTGCGTGCACGCCGCGCCGACGTTCCTGTTCAAACGGCTTCCATGCCTTCGTACCATCGAAATTGGCTTCGGACGAGCTCACCATAGACCTACCTCCGATCTGCGGCTATGGCGGGCGCGCAGTAGCTTCCCAAGGCTCCCGAACTTCCAGGCCATGCTGCTAGCTTACACCAATGGATTTCCGCACATCACCACTCTTACCCTTCGTGCATACACGTTCCACGACCTTGGAATGCTTCTGCGGCTTGTCGGTTCCTTTCGCGTTATCGAGACTCTACACTGCGACGCGATCTCGTGGGCCCAGGAGCAGTCTCCGCAGGCCACGGAGCGAGACTTCCGCAGACTCCCACGGATCCGTTCTCCCACCCTGCGCACAGTCACCTTTACTTCGTCCCACGATCCAGTAGCGGAGAGCGTACATCTGCTTTGGCTATTTGGGGACACGGTGGATCTGCCAAGGCGCCAGCGAGATGGCCTTCTTTCCATCGAAGAAATTCCTCTCTTAGTCCGCCTCGCGCGCTTCGTGCTGGAATGGAGGAAGGAGGACCGGTACATGCAGCACTCGTTCGTTCCCCCGGATGCGCAATATATTGTCTTTGAAGCGGACAAAGAATTTCGTAAGTCAAATTGGTCTGCTGATAGTACAATGTCTTAGACTGCTCTATTGTTTCACAGGTCAGCTGACTGTCAACAAAAGACTCTTGTTTCCGGACGGCATGCGCTGTCAAATGACGTCTGCGCTCGTCATTTACTCTGACCCTGCAGAGCATCGACGGGTCAGTTTGTTGCGCATCACACGAAGCGAATTGCTGCTCCCAGATCCGACGAGCCCAGCACTCGCCGATTTCTACAGCATGCTCAGCAAGCTTCCTCTTCTTACGACCATCGAGTACGAGTTCAGTCGTCCGCGCAGCCCGCAGAGTGAGGCCCGCTTCATTTGCCTCGAGCGACGTCCACCGGAGCTATCAATCTCAAGACTGCGTATCGCGTTTGCCGAATCCCGCAACATCGATATGGCGGCATATCTGGGAAGCTTAGCATATATCGTGTCGTCGGACGAGACTTGCGCATCGTTCATCCAAATGTACAACGACGAACGCTCAGCTGGATACTCGCGGAGCATTCGAGCAATATTCACAGAAGCGGGTGTTAGTACCCTTCGGCGGCAAGCACGTCCCGGATTTGCAGACACCGCATTTCACAAGGTGCGCCAATACGAGTTATTGTGTCGATCTACTAATAATTTGGTGCAGATGTCGAGGGCTGTCCACTCTTCTCTGTCGCCGTTCCTAGCCACTGTCTTTCAAAATGATGTGCCACCGGATATCCTAGGCCTTTTGATGATGGTACTCCGCTCTTCGTCATATCTCACTACGCTCGAGGCGTTGGACGCGCGATCGCGGGAGGGTTTCGAAAGGCTATCTAACTCTGTACGTATTCCGGCCTCTCGGTTGCGTCTAGTGTTGAGGGACGTATTTCGTCTAGGTTGCTGCCTGGTCGTCTATCTCCAGGCTCCCGCACCCGCCCACAACTCACGTCCTGGAGTATTGTCTGGAACGGCTCCGCCGCTGGGGAATAACGGGACTGGGGCCGCGTCTCGCCCCTTCCATTGAGGATCTTCTGCTTCAAGAGCTTGACGCACACGACCAACTGCTCACGCTCCCCCCGGTTAGCCAGGCGACGTTCTGGTATAGCGAACACTCATGCATCGTCAACTTCCTCCTGTACAATGCGCTACAGCGTTGGAGACGGATAACACAAAAGGGGAGTGGTGCGTCGCAGCTGTGCTTCCAAGGCACTTGCAACAAGAACATCCCATTTGGAAAAGAGATCCGGTGTTCGAGGTGCAGGCACGTATCCGCTCTGTATAACCAAACTAGTCAAGCCACTGACTCCAACGACCCCTCAGGATCACGACGTACTGCGTACGCTATGACATATTCTTCTATCTCAGGCTGTTCCCGTTGCTGAAGCATTTCTGGGCAGTCGAGGGAGTGTCAAACACGGGCGTGGGACGCAGGCCACAAGATGACATGCATTCCCCACAGAGGGCTGGCTGAAGGCAAAGACGGGACGATACAAGAGCCTGTCGCCGGGACTACAGAGTACGCCCAGCTCGAATTTGGCCGCAAAGTCAACGATTGGCTGGGCCACTGGAGAGGCGTGTTATTCAAATGGGCCCTGGTTTCGCTGGACCTTGCGAACTACCCAGACCACGCGTCCACTCATTGGTAATGCCCTAACGCATACTCATATCGCAGGCTCTGACCCGTCGAGCATTTCAGCGTCATGATAGGTATGACGGAGAATGACGTTCCCCATTCTGACAGACTGCGAGATTTCGTTGTAAGCACATGCGATCTCCAGCCGGACTGAGCGAGCTAATGACCTGTGACCATGGAGGTCACAGCCGGTACCGTCGTGTCATTCGACAAGCTTCCGAAGAACACATTCACCATGGAGGGTGTTCGGGATGGGCGCACGTCCTCTACGCCAGACGGTACCGTGACAAGCACTCCTCTCACAATATCGCTAATTTTCGGGAGTACACGAGGTATACAAGAGATGGGCCGCGTACTACGGCATGCGACGCCACATATGGACGTGTGGCGACGGTATGATCGACGAAACAGTGCAATAAGGGCAGCTGGGTGGAAGGTGGGGCTCGCACAGGACATTAACGGAAGCACACCCGCAGACGCTCTCCGACAGCCAGGGCAATCGACGTAGTAGTATCATCGTTAGCGCAAAGAGCATATGTGCCATATTCATCCTCTCAAAGCTCGTTTTCGCCCACGACGTCGATCGTATTTCGTGCACGCAGCTCGCAGGTGGCTTTTGGGGATGCATGCACTGATGGAGACTGTCCTGATGCGTTGTATGAGACTGCCCTCGGTACCCAACATATATCCATGGAAAATATGACATTAAATTATAGCAACCCCGCCAAGCGGCGCACCGTCCGTCGCAGCACGCGCGCGCCCTCACGCGCTCTCGCGCGCCAGCCCCTCCTCGCGCTTCTCCTCGAGGCCCCAGCGCTCGTCGACGTCGGTGTGCAGCGGCAGGCTGCGCATCGCGAGGCTCGCGAGGAGCCCGAGGCCCGCGATGCCGACCATGACGCGCCACACGACGGCGATCGCGTCCGCGAACGCCGCGCGCACCTGCGTCTGCAGCGGCTCCGGCAGCGCGGCGATCGTCGGGATGATGCTGTACGCGGCCGCGACGCCCTGCGGGTACGCCGCGAGGAAGTCCGCCGGGAGGCGCGACGTCAGTTGGGTTTGGAGGACGGCGGTGCCGATCGTGACGCCCCACACCCCGGCGAAGACGCGGCAGAAGCTGAAGAGCGCCATCGCGTGCGCGTTCTGCGCGACGGGCAGCGGCGCGAGCACGGGGTAGTACGTCGCCTGGTAGAGGAAGCCCGCGCCGACGCCCGCGAGCGCGGGGATGCCGACGCTCGCGCTCGTGCTGCTGTCCGCGGTCAGCGTCGACATCGCGCCCATCGCGAGCATGAGGAAGGCCCAGCCGGCCCAGAGCTGCGGGCGGTACGCCTTCGTGCGCGTGATCGAGACGCCGGAGATGACGATCATCGGCGCGATGACGAGGCAGATCGCGAGCAGCTCGACGCCGGCGTGCAGCGGCGACGCGAGCTTGCACGCCTGGTAGTACGTCGGGAGGTAGTCTGCGCGGCGGTCAGCGGGGAGCGGCGCGGTGCGGAGGGCGCGTACAGATGACTGCGACCACGACGACGGGAGTAAGGAACGTCTGGATGTAGCTGCGACCGGCGTCGTAAGTCCTCGTCAGATGGATGCGGCAGGGCTGCTCACCCGCTGAGACTGGTTCTGTTTGCAATCAAAGAGAACGGAACCTTCGTGCGCGTCAGTCAGGGCAGATGGCGCCACCACAAGGTTTGAACGCACCAGGGGCTCCCGCGCGACCAACGCCTCGTAGACCAAGAACCCAAGGATGCCGACGACGCCGATGATAAGCGGCGCGAGCACATGTGCGGACGTCCACGGAAACTGGACACCGCCCCACGTCAACCCAATGACGCAGGCGGACGACGAGGCGATGATGAGCACGTTTCCGCTGTAGCCAAGCAGGTTATCGATTTGGTACTTTCGAGATGCGGAACGGACTTACACCCAGTCCAGCCGCTTCATCTTATCCACGAACGAGCCACGAGGCGAGTGGACGCGGAGGAAGAAGAATACAAGTGCAGCAGCCAGGCCGTTGATGGGCAGGTTCAGGTCTGCACCATGTCAGCTGTGCACATCCTCTCCAAGCCGTCGCTTTGCGACTCACAGAATAGCCAGCGCCACTGCCCCTCCTTTGCCAGCGCGCCGCCGACCGACGGCCCGATCGCACACGCAGTCGCCCACGTCCTGTCACACCGGTCAAATCTACGGCGCCACAGACGCTGAGGAGCACACTCACAGCCCGAGGAGCGCGATGAACGGCGCGCGCTCGCGCAGGGGAATGAGGTCGGCGATGATGATGCCGGTGACGGAGAGGATCCCGCCGCCGCCTGCGCCCTGCACGGCTGTCGAGCGCACCGTCAGGGCTCGGAGCTGCTCGATACCACAGGGATCACGCACCTCGCGCCGCGATGAGCCAGGTCATGTTCTGCGCCGCGCCGCAGAGCGCGCTGCCGAGCGCGAAGAGCGCGAGCACCGCGATCATGGACACGCGCCGGCCGAACACCTGCGTGCCATCGCAGCATCTGGTCAGCGAGGCCGCGGAGGCCAAGGAGGTCGGGGCACACCTGGGCCACGCCGCCCGTGGCGGGCAGCAGCGCGGTTGCGGCGAGCACGTAGGCACTGGGCACCCAGACAAAGTCTTCGCCCTGGAGGTCGTGCACGATCGTCGGGAGCGCGGTCGACACGGACGTCTGCGGGGACTGCTCAGCGTGCAAGCGGCGCTGGGACCAATGACGCACGTACGTATTCGAGCGCACTCAGGAAGACGGATGTGCAGATGGCGAGCATGACGAGCCAGAAGTAGAGGCCGCGCTTGGGTGTGGCGGGATCGGCGCCCTCGCTGGCAGGCGCGGCGTCGTCGGACGGTGCGGGCTCCTCAGCGACCAGCGGCGCGCCGGCCTTCATGCTGAGCTCCGCGGAGGACGACGAGGCATGTTTGAGCGTAGGCAATGCGACCGACATGGTGCGGGGCCCGGGCTGGTATGTTCACGGTAGCAGGTGTGTCCCGGGCAGAGAGGCAGCGCAGGTGGGAGGGGGACGGGCGGGGGAGGCGGTCGGGTATTGCGAGCGAGAGTTGCGGGAAGCAGCGCCATCGTATGCTGCCATACCGATATCTATGGCAGAGGTATGAGCGTCAAGGCGAGCTAGGCCGGCGGCGGACGCACAAGCTGCACGGCCCTCGTGTCCAAGGTCACGGAGAGCGCGCCAGGAGCGCTCGGCACCGATGTCATTATGTTTCCATTATGGCTCGAGGGTGATGGCAGATAGAAGCACCACATGCGACAGATGCGAGAAGGAGTCTCCTCGGAACGAACCAGGGCGTGGAGAACGACGCACCATATATGGGCACAGCCAGCAGGCACAATCCGCTGTTGGAGGCCGATGTATCATCGGCGCTGTCAAGCCCTCCAAAGGACGAGCGACGATTGCCTGCCGTGGGGGTCCATCCACCGAAGCACGATTGCCCGCCTTCGAGACCTACAGTTTGCCACGAACTGCCGATCACCGAGCGTGGCCATCGTCCTTCTGCTTCGAGCAAGAGCCGGCTTTCTCACTCGGAATGGGCTCGCCGTCCCTCGCGGAGGACGTTGAGGATGAACGCGTCGGGGCAGCAAAGTGACAGCGGCGCCCCGAGACGCCCGCCACCACGCCCGGCGGCAACGGGCGAAGGTTTGATCCCGGGCTGCGGCGCGACCCACCTTCTAGCCGCGTTTTTGTCGACGCCATCGAGACCGCGGGGGCTGCACGGCCAGATGGCGCGATGTTCTCTTGTGCGCAAGGCCTTGCACATTTCACCGAAGGCGCGCCCTGACCGATACGCCCGCACATCCTGCTCGTGCTGGGCCCAGCGCCGTGTCTGCTTGGCCCTGGCCCCTCCCGCTGGTCCTGCGCTGGACAGCGCCGCGGCACCAGCACCACAATGATAGGGTGGGCAGCGCAACTCTTCTCATACTCGCAGACCCGCTGAGTCTGCGTTCGACAGGCCCCTGGATGGCTCCCAGCGCGGGACCGCGCGGCCTCCTGATTGCATTCGAAGCAGGAGTGCCTGCACATTGCTCCTCCGCTGGGCCGTGAATCCGGCGATACTCCCCCTTGCAGGGCCGCATGCTTCGTGCCGCTATCGCCCCTCGCTCCCACAGCACTGGGCGCGCGCGATGCGGTGTCCTCACTCCCAACATTATATCACTGGCACGCCGCGTCGCAGGCGCACCCGCAGAGCTGCTGCATCATGATATACCTGACACCTGATACTCCCAGCTGCCGCCGCTCCCCGTGACTTTCTTCCCCGCGCGCCCTCCCCGCAAAGTCTGCACGCACCGCCCTGCCCGCGGGCCTGGAGGTGCGTCTCGGCTCCGCGCCATGTCGCCAGCGCGCGCGCGCGCGCCTCGCAGCGAGCACTGTCAGCCTGATGCTGCCCGCACAGCCGCGCTATAAGACACGCCGTGCCCCGTCTCCGCCCGCGACCCGCCCCGGCCAGCATGTCTGCCTCCCTCGCGGAGCTGAAGGAGGCCCTCGCCCTGTCGAACGGCCTCCTCGCCACGAAGTACCTCGCAGGTGCGCACCCGGCGCGGACGCACCGCCGATCGCTCGCTGACGTGCGCCCGCGCAGCCGCGAGCCTTGCGTGCGTCGTGTACGACTCGTTCCTGCTCCTCGAGAAGGAGTTCCGCTTCATCTGGCGCCGGAGCTCGTGGGACACGACGGGCCTCATGTACCTGCTCATCCGCTACTGCAACCTCGCGGGGCTGCTGTACGCCGCCTACGGTAGGCGTCTCTCTCGCACTTCCAACTGCCGATCTCACCATCGGGGTCGCAGCGTTCTCGGGGCACAGAGGCCCGCTTGACGACCATGTAAGCATCCTCGCCGCCGGGTGCAGCCGCCCACGCTGATCACGCCTACAGAAGTAGGTCCCCGCGCAGAGCGTCGGCTCCGCAGCCTGACATTCCCGCAGATGCCGGACCTTCCTCATGACGAGCGGCTTCACCGGCCTTTTCTCCATCGGCTGCGCGAACGGTGCGCGCGCCGCCCGCCGTCTGCTGCGCCCGCTGACGAGGCCCGGCAGGCTTCCTCACGCTGCGGCTGTTCGCGCTCTGGGACCACCGCAAGAGCGCGAAGGTGGTCCTCTTCGCGGTGTTCGGCGTGTCGTACGCCGCCATCGTCGCCTTCTTCGCGTGGACGCTCAGCGCGATCTTCCGTACGTCTCTCGCCGCGGTCCCCCCCGCCGTGCGCTCACCGCCACGGCGCCCCGCAGACACGACGTACTACAACCCGCTCGTCGGCGCGTGCCTGCTCTCGCAGAAGCCCGTCGCGATCGTCGGCGTCTGGGCCGCGATGGTGCGTACCGCCGCAGCACTTCGCAGCGCAGGAAGGGCTCACGCGCGCAGAGCGTGTTCGACGTGTTCATGATCGTGCTCGGCGTCAGCAACGCGCTGCACCAGCCGTACACGCAGAACGTCGAGGTCATCATGCGCTTCCGGCGCGACGGCGCGATCTTCTTCCTCGTGCGTCCCCTCCTGCTGCCCCGGTGCGGATGCTGACGGTGCGGCGCGCAGGCGGTCTTCGGTGCGTGCGCGCGTGCGACGGCGCAGACAGCGGCTGACGGCTGACGGCGCGCAGTGCTCCGGCTCATCAACCTCGTGTGCAGCGTCGTGCTCGAGAAGGAGTACCTGCTCGTGAACCTCTTGTGCGTCGCCCCCTTCCCCCCCGCCCCCTCCCCGGGCCCTCGCAACGCATCGGCGCGCACGCTGACGCGCGCGCAGCTTCGTGTGGGGCATGGTCACGATCACGACGTGCCGGCTCATCCTGCGCGTCGAGGAGATCCGGCACAACGCGAACCGCCACGTGCGCTACCGCACGTACGAGCTCGGCGTGTGGCGCTCGCACCACACCGCGTCGCTCCAGACATGACACCCACGCCCGCCACGCCTGCCATGCCCACTACGCCCGACGACCATTATCTATTGCATATCTATAGACCGGACACTGTAATCCTACCACGATATTCTAGACACGCACGGCGCGCTGGCGCTTGCACGCCCTTGGCCCCGAGAACGCGCGCGCGCCCGGCACGATCTGCCACCCAGCAATCCAGAATGCGCAATCACACCGTGCCGTATCGTACACGCATGCGCTCGCCCGGCCATCGCGCCACTGATGCCCCCGCGCAGCCGTAACTCTGAATCTGCGTGAGTGGCGGTCAGATGGCGGCGCGGATCTGGCGCTGGCGCCCTGGCACGCCTTCCCGACGGTGCGGGGCTGGGCGATGTCGGTCTGCGACGGGCCTGCCGAGTGCGCGAGGCGTGGCGGAGGCGGGTGGCCGCGGGCCGCGGCGGATGCGTGGGCTGTCACGGCTGTCAGGCCTGTCGAGCCTGTCGCAGCGCGGATGGTCGTCCGGGTGCTGTTGTTGGTCGTGTGGCCGGCGATGGCTTGCCGTGCTTGGGAGATCATGAGGAGTGTTGAGCAGCATTGAAGTCCGTGAGCGATGGCTGGATGATGCGCCGCCGCTGTGTACACGTCTTTGGGACAAGTCGTGCAGAGCAGGGAGGCGCACCTCCTGCACTCGACTACGGGCAGCTCGGCGAGAGGGCCACTATTCGGACATACCGAGGGCTTGTGCTGTCGAGCAAGCTCTCGAGCACCTCCAAGCCAGCGCCAGCGAACCTCCGACGCAGGACGGAGGCCGCGAGAATCCGTGGGAGCTGCAGCCGCCGGTGCCTTGCGGGGACAGGTTATGGCGATAGTGGAGGCCTGGGCATCAGGTCTGGCGTGCTTTATAGCGTCCGGACGCCCGGCGCGCTATGCGGGCATTCTGTCCGCGGTGCGGGTGCAGTTTCCGGGCAGGGCGAGGGCAGACCTGTGCAGCTCTAGGTGAAGGAATGGATCAGCGCGTTGGACTGACAAACGGGCCGCATGAATCTGCATCCTGTGTTTTGATGGGTGTGTCGGCGGAAGATGGACATATGCGGCTGACGCAACTGAATTTTGTGTTTGCAAGTTGAGGGGCGTATCATAGACCTGCATGGAGATATCAGCGACACCACGTTACTGAGATCGGACTATTTAACATTTACCGCTCCAACCCGCTGTCCGCAACTCGCTCCGAGCGTTTCCTCGAGTGGGAGCGATTTTCTCATTTTCGTCACGGTGCGGCACGCAGGCTTCTAGTCTCAGGCCACTGTCTGTGCAAATCCCAGGAATCTGGTGGCAGAAGTCTTCGCTCCACACGCTTCGCAGTGCGATACTGACCGGGCGACACCCGGCCTCCAGATGTATCTGATAGTGGGGAAGCTGGGGTATACGTGAGAGCATCTTTCCGTTGCCAGTGACACTCGATGCTACAGTTCTGATTCTCGTTAATGTTTGGGGAGGCCATACATTAATCAATAATGACCGTGGCCATGGCCACGACGACTTGGGATCGAGTTTCCAACGCTGTTCAGGGATGGATGCTGGCAGTCGGTGACTTCGTGGCGTTCGGCTAGCCCAGGGCTAGCCTCGAGAGCGCGGGATAGGAACGTGTCATCTGAAAAGGCAGTTGCACGATAGGGAGGGGACACACCTAATTTGGTATTTCAGAGATAAGATAATGCCGTCAACTTCTCCAGAGCTTGAAGACAGACTGCAAACACGGCCTGGAGGACTTGGATGAGAGAAAGAACAAAAAATAACGGAGACCATGTTGGAGATGAAAATCATCCTGCTTTCGATGGCGGAACCCTGATGAGGGCAGGCAGCGGCGTGGGCGAATTTGGCGACCAGCAGGAGCCTTCACACGCCCGAGTCAGCAGGCGGTCTCACAGAATTCCGAACGGCATGGGCGTGGAAGTCGGGAACGATGAACCGCACCACGAGCACATCTTCTCCCGCTTGGGCGTCCGAGCACTGATAGACTCTTGACAGATTCGACCTTATAGCGAGCAGACGGTGACCAGATGGCCCTCGCTCGAAATGCCCCTCACCACCGACTCTCGCCGTCATTGCGGACATCAGAACTCTGGAGGCCAACTCCGGCATCTACGATAGAAGACGCCGCTGCTTCGCGAGAAGTTACAGTGGCCGGCCTGGCGAAAGGTCCTCTCGGGACCCGGCCTCAGCTCCGGCGGGTGCGACCAGCGAAGACAGGCTGGGCCTGGTGGCTCGTGATCAACCGCAGACTACCGTCACTATCGCGGGGGTCAGATAGGACGCGCAAATCGATAGACCTGACTCACACTCTGCATAGGACCGACCACTGGCGGACATGGAGTGGAAACCGCTGTCGTTCTTTCGAACACCCTCCCAGCTGTTCGCTTACCCAAGCAGTTTTGAACCTCTGTGGAGAAAAACATGCGTTGTGAACGGCGAGCCTGCGCAGAAGCAAGCTCGTTGGCAACGGGCTGCTGTCAGGCGATGCGCGTCATAGGTTGCCGGCCAGTGTGAGGGATATCTGCTGAAAACCAGAGGGACTTTGAGTCATGTGCACGTCTTTGACGTCCTATACATACCTTTCTTATCAGTCCGGTGAGCCGAGAAGGAATGCGAAGGTGCCTGAGAGCTTATGAGGATGCGGGGGAGTGTGGAAGGAGAACTCGCTAGTGGCGCGGCTGCGCCGTGTACTTACCAGCGTTGACGGAGATAAACAATGCCTCTTCTGTGCTATCATAAGTAAGCGAAGTATGCTGTCCGAAATGCCGAATCGGAGCCAGCTGAGTCGCGTCCGAAGGCGCGACCGCCAGGTCCGTCGTACTGCTCGAGCCAGGCTCGAGCGTAGCCACGCGCTGCGAAGAGGTGAAGAACAAGGATAGGGCATGCTTCGCAAGTGCTATGAAGCGATGAGGTGCCTTTTGTGCAGCTGCGAAAGATAAATCTGTGATATTTTGGTGAGATGGACGCAGGAAGAAACTGGGAAATACGACGACCGGCGAGCGGAAGAAACGACTGGAAATAGGCGCCCACAATCGTATCTGGGGAAAGCCGGTCCAATCAGGAGGCTGGATGCATCCTCCGGCTTTAGGAAGAGAAATGGGGAGTCAAATTCGAGGAATAATCGGTGGGAAGCTCGCCCCTGTCCGTATCAAACGAACTTCATCCCCGCCCCGCAGCCCCCTTTCTCCCTCGTCCCCCGCCCACGTCGTCAGAACCTCCGCCCTCAATTCCTTGTGTCGCCTGAGTACAGCGACTTTTCGAGTCCCTGTGTTCGAGTTCGAGTTAGAATCCTGGGGCAGATGGCAAGCACAGTCGTCGACATGCAGGTCGACGAGGGCGCCGCCCGACACACCCCCATCGCGGTGGACACTCCGTCGCCGCTGCCTCAGCCAGCACCCTCAACGTCCGCAGAACCGTCTCCTGTGCCCGAGACAACGCTCTTACAAGCGAGGAAGAAGGCGAAAGTACCATCGTCGGTGACCGCATCACCAGCGGATCCCGCGTCCGCCGGCGCTAACGGACCTTCCACCTCTACCACTTTGTCCGCGAAACCCAAGTCGAGCAAACCGTTGTCGACCGCGCCGACGAATGGACACAAGCCACGCTCGCCATCGCCGGCCACGCCGCCGCCTCCACCACGCCCCGCCCTGCAGACCGTCCGCTTAGAGATCAAACTCGGCGGACCGGAAGACTATGAGGTCGACATTGCCCGGCTCAGCAAAGAGACAGGCCAGAGGCCACCGACGCCGCCTCGTGCCATCAGCCCGCGACCAGATGAAAGCTCTGAGAGCGAGGCCGAAGGCTCCAAGGACGACAAGCCGAAGAAGAAGCGCAAGAGGGTAAGTGTCCGCGTGCTTCTCTCGGAGCGTGAAGCTCACCACACGGCCAGAAGAACGCTGCACAAGAATACTACGACGTCACGGACCCCTTCATCGACGACTCTGAGCTGGCCGTCGACGAGCGCACCTTCTTCGCGCAGACCAAGCAGCAGGGTTTCTACGTGTCGAGCGGTCAAGTCGCGCTTCTCACAGACAAGTGCGTCATCACCGAGTATCATCCGACACGCACGCTCACAAATAATGCCCTAGACCTGCACAGAAGAAAGGCAAGGGCCGAGCTGGCAAGAAGCTCAACATCCTCCCGCCCGCCGCCTCGATCACCGCCGCGCTTTCGAATGCCCAGATCCCTTCGCTCGCGCCTTTGTCTGGCTCCGGCTCGAAACTGAACGCAAGCAGCAAGGTACCTATATCCAAAGCTGGGACTCACGACGTCGGCAGCATCTCCACTGCGGGTCCCTCGAGGGCGGCGAAGTCCGAACCAGCTGATGGCACCAAGGAGTCCCCAATACCGCTGGACTCGGACGACCTACCCCACCCGTCGAGCCGTCACTCTCTCAAGCGGAAGGTATCTGAGTCGACCGAGGATATGTTCACATCAATAGGTGTTGGAACGGATGGTGACAGCAAGAAGCGGAAGAAAGCAGTCCAAATAGTACGTGTCCACTGAGACGTGCATCATACAATGTTGACATATACCGCAGAGACCGTTCCATCCTGATCTCGAAGCCGCCGTTAATGAGCTCAAGGCGGCAATAGCCAAAGGTGTGTGCTATCCTAGCCGTGTACGCCCATCAAGCTCATGAGGTTTCAGAGGACTGGACGGTGAAAGGGAAGTTCCCTCCGGGGCTCAAGCCGATACTTGCGACGGTCGCGTTGAAAGCCATCGTCCTCGGCGAGTACGATGACAACTTCTTCAACCTCATGCCCAAGATCTTCCCATACAACCGGTTCACGATGACCGTGAGTGTATGCTACATTCACAACTCACGGCGAAGTCTGACTTCAGTGCAGAAACTCATCAAGCGAACGGTTTGGCGAGATCACACGAACCTCCTTGTCGAGCGTCAGAATGCCTTGCTCGAAGAGCTCAAGCAACTCGCTCACGAAGGGTTCCCCAAGGCGCAGGAGGAGTGGGAGCGCTCTGTGCAGATGTGGGGTGAGTCTGGGATGTCGTCCTACACCGCATACATGTCCAACTCGAGCTACAGAACGACGTCAAAGTGTTCGCACGGACCCTCAGGACGGCCAGCAGCCGCACTCGTCCGAAGGCACCCCCATACCCTCATCAGCGCAGCCAACGCCCGTCGTCAACGCGGTGCCACTGCACCCAGACCGGGCCGCAGATGACTCCGCCGACATGGACGTCGACGACCCACACCTCGGCGTGCCCGGCAAAGGCGGGCAGAGCGCGAAGGATGCGCATCCGCCGCAGAAGCGCTACAAGCTCACGGACACGATGAAGGGCCTCATCTGGCAGCTCGTATGCCTCAGCAACGAGTGCTGTCGCATCGAGAACGAGAAAAAGTACGCCACCCCTTTGTCCGTCCTCGCCGCTGTGCTGACATGCCGCGCAGTTCGCTCGAGAACAACCACCAGCAGGTCAGCGACCAAGGCGTGCGCAAGACTCTCTACCAAAAGGTGCGCCGCATGTGCTCCGCGCGCCGCGCCGCTGCTGACACGCCCCGCAGATCGTCGCGTGTTTCCCGGATGGTTGGCTCTCCTCGGGCCAGATCTCGCGCGAGGTCAGCGTGATGAAGAAGAAGTACGAAAAGGAGCTTGAAAACGAGGCCGAGCTGTAATGTCCTGCGGGTCAGCGCCGTTTGTCGCCCTCGTTCCTGCCACAAGCCGTTTCCCCGTTCCACATAGCTATTATACCGGACTGTCTCATGCTATTGCTTATTGTTACTTTATGTACTCTTTCTAGTGGCTGTCGTTCCTCTCTTGCTGGGCTAGTCTTCTATGTATGTGTGCGATATATGCGTTGTATGCGCCGTACCTCTCGCTTTCATGATTGTCCGGATGTCGGTACGCCTGCTGTGTCGTGGTTGAGATCAGGCTTGCGCATTCTTCGGACGGATGGAGGCCGGATGCGATGTGTTTGGACGGTCGTATGAGTACACGGTCGTTGGCTACTTTACAATATAGATATGTGCCTAGTCTGTCCAACAATTCGATCTTCGGCTGGCACTATACACCTTCCGGATTCTGGCGGTCCAGCCACAGCTTGGAAGGGGCAGTACGGACGCCTTGCGCTGCGCTGACGCTTGTCAGCACGCTGTGGCCCGCCGGGAATCTGGTGGGGAGATACAGGTCTCCGTCGTGCGCATGAACCGTATGCGAACGCTGCCGTCAAAAAATTCGACGTCCTTCACTGGGTTGTCCCGAACCCAGTGTTTTGCGTTGTAGCTAGGGTGTTCCACATTAGCTGCGCTCGGAGAAGGCTCGCGGCTGCTATAACTGGACTCACGAGGCCATGAGCGCGTTGATGTACACTACAAGTTCAGGTGTATCAGCCTTGCCGAATCATATGGGCAGTTCACCTCTCGTTAGTACTCACGAGGGCTCAGAGGGAAGAACACTGGCGATGGTTATGAGAGGGGCTCATAGTTGAGGAAGTACAACATACCGGCGACGAAAACATAGTTGTTGGGCATGGTGGCGTACTGGGGTTTCGACAGGATGCCAGCTTAGAGACGATCTAGTCAAGTCAACTGCGCAGCGTACCGCAATGAGGGATGCGATAGACACCAAGCTGAATGATCTCTTGGTTACTCAAGGTCAGGGTAGAAAATCGCACATCTATTCACCTAGTAATTAGGCCTGTATTGATAGTATAGGCCATCATCACGGTGAGAAGAGAGTCTGTTCTATAACTCGCCATGTTACGTAGGAGGGCTGGCAGTGGAAAGAACGAGACCTACCTCTTGACGAAGTTCTGTCGCATGCTCGCCAGCAAGAAAGTGAGTCGAGCCGCGATAGCGAGGTCGACGACGACGATCATCGCCAAATTTGCATAGTACACACCCTGCACGATATTGAGTAAGGTTCGGCGCGCGAGATATTCAGGCAGTACCTCGATTGACTCGAAGTCTTGCAGGGTCTTCATCTTGAAGCTGCAAGCAGATGAGCTGCCACTTCCAGTCTCGATGGGCAGACACACGTACGACAGGACACCAACACCTGCCACAGATGTCAGCCAGGAAATGATTGACAGAAGGCGGGGCTTACTCAGGCTCACGCCTAACCAAGAATGCTGTCAGATATATGCCCGAGAGGAGACAGCAGGGAACCACACCGAAGAGGCATAGGACCAGAGTTACCTATAGCATCGTAGCGCGGTCAGGAAGCGACTCCAAGAACTTGTGAGGGACATACTAGTGGGAAGGAAAGCCAGCTCTTGTGTACGTCGACTGACATAGGGCAAGCATCAGCATAATATCTATTGCGCCAAGGGGTCACCCACGAATCCACGCGCGGTAGACAAAGCAGCTGAGATGAGGCGGTCAGAGCTAACATGTAACAGAGATAGCACAGCTATGTCGAACCTGCGAACAATCGTATCGTTGATAGCCTGTCAGGTCCCAGAAGGAGGGTTCAGGTCTCAAGCTTCATTGAGAGCGACTAAGTCACACACCGCTAAGACTACCAAAGCCTAGTGATATCCAAGTAAGATCCATGTGCAGGTTCATAGGCGCGGATGCGATGGCTTACTCGGATACTCCTAGACGACTGTAAAAGATCATAAAGTGACAGAGGATCGTAATGACGTACCAGGTAATATCAAGAACTTTGGAGAAGTCCCCGAAATTAGAGACAGCATACCTCGGGGTTCGTGTGAGTCGGACGATACCCAACTCTAAGAAAAGCAGCTCACCAGTATAGAGGCTGTAGTGTGAGGGCAGTGTAGACTGTGATGAGTATCCTGGGGCAGTGTGAGGGCAACGGACGGCGTCATTGTCGCTAAATTTCGTACCACAAAGTCGCGATCTAAGACGTACGTCAGCATCTGTGAGCCTCAGCGGCCAAAAGGTCCCTGCGCCGACGCACCGGATATCGGACAAATGGGTACGAATGCTGCTCCGAGCGGTCCTGGAAAAAGGAATAGCACTGCGAGCAGACAACGCCATACAACCTAGGGAGAGGCCCATTAATGAGATATAGGGCATATCTGAAAGGCGTACATCGACGTGGCAAATCCGCCAAGGAGGGCGACCCCGATAGTGCTGCCCAGTGTGGGTTCGAGGACCATGCTGAGAGTTGGGGAAGCCTCCAGCAACGGCACGCGTGGCCCTTTATACTCCGCACGTCGCAAAGCAGCAGATACTTGACCGAAACTGCAGCGCTCTCCTGACAGGCCCATCGAATGGCCAGCAAACATGATACTGATTGGTTGAAAGGGCTTGTACCGTCGGCTCGGAAGCTCCATAGCACAGCATTGTCGTACACATCACGGTGCAGTGTCGTACAGATGCCGAAGTGTGCTGCTTGGCTGTGCGCAGATCAGCCTTGGGCTCGCGACAGAGGCAACATGCTTCTGAGTTGGCGGGCGGTTGAGCCAAGGAGGGCCTTCACCT
The DNA here is from genome assembly GCA_019973155.2 of Phanerochaete sordida. Classification (NCBI taxonomy): domain Eukaryota; kingdom Fungi; phylum Basidiomycota; class Agaricomycetes; order Polyporales; family Phanerochaetaceae; genus Phanerochaete; species Phanerochaete sordida. The sequence goes on from BPQB01000124.1 coordinate 46,188, forward strand.
ATCGGTTCGACGACATACAACTTAGAGCAGATGTCTTGCACGGTCTGTTCGTCTCGAGCGCACGAGATTGCAAGGGGTCCCGCTTCTTGAGATGTAAAGACGCATAATCTTTCTGCGATAGAGTTTGCACCGGGCTACGTGACTTGGTGAGTAGCGGTCAGCGGGGCGGATGCAATTCACGGGCGCACTGAAGGCCCGCAGTTCCCGTGCGAACGACATTCAACGGTAGGCGCTGCCTCGCGACTCCGGGGAGGCCCTTGTCGTTCTCACAAGTGAGATTCTCCGGGCCGCGCCGTCTCATCGCATATGCTCAGCCATAGCACTGCGTGTAACTTTCTGGATACTGAGACGATGCCGGCAAGTAATCTCGAGTGAGGGTGTGCTGCGCCAATGAGATACATGAACGCACTCAAGCTACGCGGTTGGTGGGTGGGCAGGTACCACCGAATGTGTTGGAATCGTGACGATGTAGGGCATAAAGATGCTGGGAAGGTATGACCTTACTTGTAGAGCGTAGCAGACTGCGCTTGTACGACGGAGCCGGTCAGTACCTGCCCAAGATGCAGTGCCGGTGTTCGACGTGTTCGTCGAAGGGCAATGCGCTGTGTCCTGATTTGTAGGCTTCAGTCAACGTCCAAGCTTTGCAACTCTTCAAGCGCGGTAGCATATTTCGAGATAGTATGAGAATTAAATCGTTTGCGAGGGTTCACGTTCTTGCTGAGCTGATGAGAGAGGTCGAAGACAAGCCTGGGAGTTGCAGAAAGATCGTGACCGCTCGAACAAAAGTGCCTGTCACCGGCGGGTAAGAAACGTTTGAACAGAAGATAGTCGGACAAACTTCCCACGATAAGCTTCTGTTTACTGGCGCTAATCTCGTATCTTTACCTTGATGGCCTGAGTAAGAAATTGTTCTCTTACTCTGCGCTCCCTACGCCGTCCGTACGTCCGCTCCATCCCGACAAATTCAATCGGCCTTGCCGCCTGACGCACGCACGCCGTAATTTCAGACCGCAGCGGATGCTGAGAAACGCCTGAGCCACCGCAGGCGGCGCAAGCCCTCTCCCGACCTGGGTATACAAATATTCACTGGGAACGCTATCAAGGACAGGGTGCCAACCGCCTCGTCGCGGAAGCCACGCGGATCTGTTCGCCACGAGAACAGCCGTCAGGACACTTGCAGCCACGAGTGCAGCAAGCATGTTGCGAAGCGAAACGGTCTGTTGTTCTACTTACTTTATCTCACTAGGACCATACAGATTGCGTGCTAACTTGCAAAGCAGTATGCCACCTACAGATATGTCGCAGAAGCCAACACACCTTCCTTCCCAGTGAGCGAGTTTTACAGGCGAGCTCCGAAGTGAGTGTAAAACGCGAAGGCGACGGAGTGACTAGAAACGTTCATGTCTTCAACGACGTGAACCTCGAGGCGCGCGGGTCTCGTTCGGCTGGGAGTCCACCATGCTCGCGATGGGCGCGATGTCGACGTTTAGAGCTTACAGCAACACGAACACGAGCATTGGCCTTCCCGCGCTCGCTGGCGCGGGCACAGGTCTCCTGTTCTAGGCAACGTATTAACCGGTGCTCGCAACGATTTCCGTCACCCGGAGTGCGCGCGCCTCCCGTGACGCACCTCAAATCCCGGACCATCTCAACGCTCGCCTTCCATGCTCACTGACTATTCCATTAATTTCCTGCGCGACAGCTGCGACCTGGACCCGATGCTCTACTCCCACGTCAGCTCGCAGCCGGTCGCACGTTCTGCCGGTCGAGATATCTTCTATCTCATCAATGGATTGTAGCAGAATTTCCTTCAAAGTAACACGCATAAGGACTTAGGGCCGCAGTGTACGAACTAGGTAGCACCATGCATAGATTTGTTAGCCGCGCCTTCTGCATATCTCCCCCCTTGGTCCACGGGGCTTTCATTATTATAGCATCGGTATCTAACTAGGCCTCACGATGAACGCCGGCCTCGCTGGGGCATCGGCGGCACAGAAAGACGAAGTAACCGAGTCATCGCGGATTTGGATATCTGTACGGAATGACACGTTGCAGACATCTATCCCGGGTTGCTGTGGGTTACAGACCATGCTAGCGAGGAAGTCGCGCACATACTACAGCAGGGAATGTCAAATCTTGTGTACACCGACTATGCCTACATGCCTTCATACGGAACCAATTATCTGCCTGATTTATATCTGATGGATAAGTAGCGGTCATGACTGCAGCTCTTGCTGCAGCGATGCGGTGTTGTGCGAGCGCCATTCTCCGAGTTCGTACGTCCGGTAGCGCGCATGGCGGTTCGCGTTGTGCCGGATCTCCTCGACGCGGAGGATGAGCCGGCACGTCGTGATCGATACCATGCCCCACACAAAACTGCGTGTGTAGCATATAGGGCCTCAGCGTGTATACAGCGGAAGAGTGAGGGAAACAGGGCGACGCACAAGAGGTTCACGAGCAGGTACTCTGTCTGCAGCACGATACTGCATACAAGGTTGATTAGCCGAAGCACTGTGAATATCGTCAGCTGCACAGCACGCACGCATACTCATACACGCACCGAAGACTGCCTGCCCACCCATACCATCTGTCAGCACGGCGTTATAGCGCACAGGGCAGGGACGTACGATGAAGAAGATCGCGCCGTCGCGCCGGAAGCGCATCATTACCTCGATGTTCTGCTTGTACGGCTGGTGAAGTGCGTTACTGATGCCAAGGACGAGTATGGATATGTCGAAAGTACTCTGCGCACGAGTCAGCGCTGTCATCTCGAAAGCTTGCTGCTCAAGGGCGCAGCCGCACCATCGCGGCCCAGACACCGATCATCGCGATTGGCTTTTGAGAGAGGAGGCATGCGTCGACGATGGGATTGTAGTATGTTGCGCCTGTGTGGTGCACTGGTGAGCTGAGGTCGGAATGGAGCAGGAGGAGGGAGCGAACGAAAAATCGCGGTGAGCGTCCATGCAAAAAAGCCGACGATCATCGCGTAAGAAGCCCCGAACATCGTGAAGAGAATTATCTTCGGTCTCTTACGATGTTCCCAAAGTGCGAAGATCCTTAGGGTAATAAATCCTACCGCCTTTCGTCGTCAACGCCCGAAGGGAAGCCGACCCGCCAAGAGGTGGAGCTGCGCACCGTTCGCACATCCAATGGAGAAGAGGCCGGTAAAGCCGCTCGTCGTGAAGAACGTCCGGCAGCTGCGGAGAGCGATCAGACTTCGGGGCCGACGTTTGGTTCGGGGGAGGGGAAGCCTACCGCTATCGAGCGGTGTGTTTCAAGTTAGCGACTGCACCCTGCGGCGATACCGATGCTTACATGGTCATCGAGTGGCCCACTATGTCCAGAAAAGGCTACGGAAACTGATACTGAGAACGAACGAGAGGATCAGAAAGCCACACAAACCATACGCAGCATACAGCAGGCCTGCAAGGTTGCAATAGCGAATTAGCAGGTATATCAGACCAGTCGTGTCCAATGAGCTCCTGCGCCAGATGAAGTGAAATTCCTTCTCGAGTAGGAGCATTGAGTCGTATGCGACGCATGCAAGGCTCGCGGCTACGCATCTTACGAGTTAGCTAAACAATACACTCCAGATTTACGTTGCGAGCTGCGTACCTGCTAGGTATTTTGTGGCTAGGAGGCCATTTGCGAGACCGAGCGCCTCCTCCAGTTCTGCGAGGGGGGTAGACATCTAGGCTAAGGCTAGTTGTGGGCGGCGAACTGGAGGAAGGCTTTCTTATATCCAGATTGTACAGATGGTATCGGGATGTCAATTCGCAGATGCGCGGACAATGAGATAGGGCCCAGGCGCATCTCCAGACTTCCGCGGGCAGTACAGGGTAGATTATCCAAAAACGAACTGTGGAAAAGCCACGGAACGCCAAGGACGCCACAGACTTCAGGCATCTAGGATATCACGATGCGGCATCTTTGCTGCGGATGCTATGCTAACTGTCAGTGCTATAGAAGCAACGAATATATGGTATTGGCTGCACAAAGCATGGGACCCTGAAGTTATGAGTTTCCTTCGATCCATTTCCCATACGCTCAGATAATTGCGGCGTAAAATGATTGATTATTCTGCATACATGAGATGCCTCGCGTGCCGGTGGCATGTAAGCCGCTCCAACAGTTATTTTGCGTGCAGAATATCATGGACTGGTAGAATGGTAGTTGGCTGGAGCGGCACACCAGGCTCGAGTGGGTAGCCTTGGAGTATCTCCTCGCGTAGGAAGTTTTCTCCCTGAACATCTTGGGATGGGGACATTGAGAGATTGAGAGCTTGTCCGTTGACCCAAGACGCGCTAGCAATACAATTCCCAAAGCAGATGCAGTGGCATGTACAGTGGCGGGAGACCGAAGAAGATCAGCAAACGACAGGCGTGGAGGCTCCTAATGCGCCGCCGTCCCAGCCGAGTTGGTACTGCTCCAGCCCGCCAGCGCAGCAGCAAAGGGCTCAGAGTAGCTCTTACTTCCGATATGGCAGTATTCATGGACGGGTCAGGTACAGTCATTGGGGCCGAAGATATCCGTTCAGGCACGTCGTTCGTTCTCGCATTGATGCATGATTCCGATGCGCGCATTCTGCGCATGGCTTTGTTTCCGGACGAAGCCCTGACTGCGAGAAGCATTCGACACACCAGTAAAAACCTCACTCTGTGGGATAAGACTTCCCCTCGGAGTCTTATTGTTGTCCATTCGGTACGATCAAATTCTTTTCTGATTTTAACGTTTGAATGAGGAATGCGAACGTCCACGATCGTGTCCTTGATCGCCCACCTGTACGGCGTATGCGATGCAACATCTTTTCTTTCGCTCCGATTCTCACGTAACGCGTAGTACGCCTTGCTAAATCTGGTTACTGAGCGAGCAATAGGCACTGAGGAAAGCTGCAATGAGTGCGTTGAGAAGAGTCGCAAAATTAGAATACTCTGGCGAATGTAATAAGCTCACGTTGTCTGGAGCCATGCAAGGCCTCTATCGACGTAAGTATTCGTTTGTCTCGGCCATGCTTGCCTTTACTTTCTGCTTTGGGTGGATATCAGACACGTGGCATCGGATATCGTGGTAACATCAAGGTTCGCCTCGCGATCCGATGCCGCTGTGAAAGCAGGGGGCCTGGAGCTGAGCGCTGATATTTCAGGCCTTCTGTCCAGCTTCAGCCGTTAATATTCGAGGAGGTTATCCTAGAGCTCATCTTCGGCGATAGTGTCAATTCTAAGAGTGTAATCTGGCTTCGCTTGCCTACTGGGTAGCCCTCGAAATCTGTGAACACAGTGAGTCTTGTGGTTGAACCTGCAGCAAGCACTCGCCGCTCACCCTTTGAAGGCTCTAGTGCGGACAGCCCCGATAATGTATTTTAATCCAGCTGTCAATCAAACTGGGTGGAAGTGCTCTGTGCATATCATTTGGCTGTTGGCCACCAAGGTTCCCTTTTCGTTGATTGCGAACAGGAACAGGCTCAACGGGTAAGTAATCCTGTTTGATTTGTCGGAATGTGCCTTTGAGCGAGGATTCAGCTACATCAAGACATTCCTCGCTCCCATTGTTGTGGTCGCCATCGTCTGTGAGTACATCTTGTATTATTTCCTGCCAGGTCGTAGGCACTAAGTTCTAGCAAAGACTACCATCCTGTATACTATCAAGCGTGCAAGTTAGCCATCCCCCTTCATGCTGGTGTCGCTTTGCTCGCCATCTGCCTCGTCATCGCGCCGATAATCATCATCTCGGGCATTTCGATCACGAAGAGGAAGGCATACCACCAGCAACCCTAGCTCTACTTGGCCTTCCTCATGCTTGCGATGGGTACGATGTCGACGCTACGGGCGGACAGTAGCACCTCAACCGGCGTCGGCATCCCCTCGCTCGCGGATATCGGCGCGGGCTTCCTCTACCAGGCGATGTACTACCCCGTGCTCGCGCCGCTGCCCATCGCACAGAACGCGCACGCGATGGCGCTGTTCAGCTTCTGCCGCGTCTTCGCCGGGTTGCGTCTCGCGCGCCCGTTCGCCTTCGTCGCACTGACGCTCCAGCAGGTTTGGGACGTAAGCGTCGGCACTGCGGTCCTCCAGACCCAGCGTACCTTCTGCCTTCCACGCAACTTTATGAAAGCGTACCCGGAGCTCGTCGCAGTTGCGTACAGCATCTCCGCATATGGCCAAAGTCGGAGAGCGGGAGGTAAAATGACCAGAACAGAGAGCATTCCGCGTATCCAGATAAAGCGCAACAAACTTATCGAGATGGAGTCCGCGGCGCGAGTTATGAGACTGCCCCCAAGAGGCTGCAGAGATTGTGTCTGGCGAAGGTATGGTGCTTCGCAGGAGCTATGATTATCCTCCGCCAGTGGACACTTTATAACCCAATAGAGGCCATGACACAGGGCACATAGATACTTCACGAGCACCTCAGCACGTTGTAGACTCTTGAGACTCTGGGGGAGAGACGCTGGCCTGCTGAGTACGCATGAATCGTATCTGAACGCCATCGTCACCAACGACGACGTCTTTCATAGGATCTCTAGGTCGAATCCAGTATTTTGCGTTGTATCTGATGCAAAGCGTAAGGGATTTAGACAGCCGTTGTGTTTCAACAGTCAAAGCCGCACTTACGAGGCCATTAGCGCATTGACGTATACTTGAAGACCACATATTGTCAACCTCATAGATACAGATGCGGTGTATTGCATAACACTCACGAGGGCTCAATGGAAAAAATACTGCAGGTGTGGTAAGGAAAGCGTGCAACGCGTGAAGAGACACGTACCAGCAATGAATATATAGTTGTGGGGCATAGTGAGATACTGAGAATTCAACGGAATATGAGCACAGAGCGCTTCAGCCCAGCCGGCTTCGCAGCTCACCGTTACCAAGGATGCGATGGACACCATGCTAGGACACGAAGTCGTCATGATCATATACAACTGTGAGCAATGAATGCATGGTTACGTACCTCGTCACAAGTCCTGTGTTGATGGTATAGGCCATCATGACCTTCAATAGCGAGTCTGTCCTGTTGCTCAGTACATTGTAAGAGTTAATCGACGGTAGCAGTCAACACTCTCACCGCTTGAAGACGTTCTGCCGCATGCTCGCCAATAGGAATGTTAGCCGAGCAGCAATTGCTAGGTCGACGATGGCGACCATGATTAAATTGGCGTAGTAAACACCCTACGAGACGGTCAGCGATACTCACCACGTATAAGCATATAAAAAAATACCTTGACGGATTGGATATCCTCCAGGGTCTTCAAATGGAACCTAAAACTTGATGAGGACCATACCTCGATCACCTGAATCTACCGAACAGCTCACGAGAGGATACTGACACCTGCCATACATCTCAGAAGGGGATACAGTGGCGTAAAATATGACTTACATAGGCTCACGCCTGGATGGGTCTAGCTCAGAATTGGTGTATAATGAGTGACCGGCGAGAAGCGTACCAAAAAGACATAGAAGGAGACCGGTCTTCCACGCCAGCATGAAGTAAAAAAGCAGCTCCTTGTGAGAACCACGAAACGTACGAGAATAAACGAGAGCCAGCTCTTGTGCGCATCGACTGGGGGGAGACAGACGTCTGTCCATGTCCAGATAGCACGATAAAGCCACTCACGTATCCACGCTCGGTGAATAAAGCAGCTGGTGTCGGAGTTAGAGACAGCGCGACGGCACAACATGAATACAAGACCTACCCACGAACAATTGGGTCACTAATTGTCTATTCAGTTATGTATGAGACACGTTTTCATATCGAATTCCGACGTCAGGTACGTACCGCTATAAAAATGACTCCCTTCGAGCGTGAGAATCAGACGGTGCGTAGTTTGTGCAATATTGCCGAAGGGACATACTCGAATACCCCTAAACGACGTTGAATCAAGATTCTGGCTGAAGGGGAGGAGGACGCACCAGGTCATATCGAGAAACGTGGAGATATTGCCAAAATTCAAGACAGCATACCTGGGAGATATTGTTAACTGCAGCATGCAGCCAGGATCCACAGACGGCACTTTACCAGTACAAAAGCTGCACGACTAGAGCGGTATAAACAGTGGTGATGGCCCTGAGGAAAGACCAATCAGAGGACATCCATGCTATCTTCGATAATCGCACCATAACGCGGCAATCTGACAGAAAAATCGATATTTATGAGGATGGATAGGCAAGGGGTACATATTCCGACGTACGGGATATTTGATGAATGGGACTGAATGGCCCTCTCTGCGATTTTGGAAAAAGGAGTAGCATTGTGAGCATATGATCCCATACAGCCTAGCGGTAGGTCAATGGTTGAATATGATGTAGGGACAACTGTGAAGCGTACGTAGTCGTGGCAAATCCTCCAAGGAGGGCTGCTCCCATCGTGCTTCCCAGCGTGACGCTTTCGGCCATGCTGAAAGCTATGAAGATCATCCATGAGACCGCATGGTGTCTATATACCTCGTACCTTGCGACTCAGCGGACATCTGACGGTAGCCACTGTGCCTTGATCCGCCTCGCGCATCGTATGCTTGGTCAATGTAACATGATGCTGATAGCACGGGAAGGTTTATGCTCTGTCTATAGTCTATATCGTCTGACGGTTTCTAGCGTACGCGATTGTGGGAAGATCCGCTAGGAAATTCAACACTGAAGAGAAGATAGAGACACTTTCATCGCTGATACGGCGAATAGCGGACTGCGGAACCTGAGAAATTTGGGCCAGAAAGGTGATAGAGATGTCTCAGCACTGGCAGGACTACCATGTCCTGCGCGTATACTCAGGAGAGGGCGTATACCCGCAGCGTCGTCTGGACCTTTCGTGGAAGGACGGAGATAAGCATGATTTCACGAGGTTAGCACTCACCATTGGGCTTCGAGGCCCCTTCCATCGCAATACTATGCAAATCTATTGAGAGGATGTTTCACGCAGGGCAGTCGAGTATCTAGTCGAGAACTGCGAGAGGAACTGGATATGCGCACCAAGGATCAATCGGTCTCAACATTCACCCATGATTCTATCTTGAATGAACGATAGTGAGAAAGACACCAATCGTGTTCAAACTTGGCTGAAAAGATGGGCATCAAATATCAAGCATGAGGAGTGCGCGTACCTCTGATCCGTCTGCAATGAGGCTTGCGCTGGTCCACGGGGACCAAGGTGGCGTTGTTAATTGGGCGTGTGCGGCTTTCAGACGCGCGGGAAACTCGCGCCTCGGATTTGGAGCATAGCACGTGCTGTCGAGATGTTTGTCCATTGCTTCCGTGCTGGTCCTTATTATCGTAGCTATACGATGCTCGGTGAGCCCGAACACCGCAGCGACTAGAGCTACAAGCGTTCAGTAGAGACTGAATGTGTATACGGCACAACCCACCCTCGACTGATGACCACAAGAACCCGTTCAGGAAGAACTTGGGGAATCGCTGAAGAGAAGTAGTTACCAACACTTCAAAGAACATGGTCGTGAGAGCCTCCCAAAATTAGCCTCACTTCAATGTCTACGATGTCGCAACCATCCAGCGGACTGCACATAAGACCACAAGTGCAACTCACACGCATGTCAGTTCATCTCAATGGATACGGTCTCTCCACTAGGCCTTCCCAAGGTATTGTCGCACGCGCGCAGTTCCCTACGAGCCCTACCCAAAAATCCCATCCCCCCAACCTGCAACCTCGACAGCATTCGGTTTACATCCATTCAACAAGACGCAACATCTACATTATAGGCAAGCTGGGCGGTCATGGAAAGTGTAGTGAAGCGGTTAGGAAATGTACTCATGCACGCCGGCCTTTCCTCGCCACAGGACCTCGTCCTCCACGGCTTAGACGTATCTTCGCACCAAATCACACGTCCCTTTTGCCATGATATCGACTTTTTATGCTTCATTCGCTTTGCGAGATTTGTAATTCTATCCCTCAGTGGTCTTCGGCTGACGTTCGTCGGATGAATTGCTCAAGCAGAGCCATATGCGACCTGGCGCGATGACCTGACTATGAGTCGATTGAACAGAAATCAAGTTGATTCTACGCACAACTTCTTCTACGCTGTCGCCGACCGCATAGGACGCGCGCGTGCGACGACGGAATCTCACGGGCACGTTCTATCGAACTACAGTAGGAACGCCTGGTTTTCCTTTGATTTGTGAGGCCCAGCTCGTGGGCTGATGACCGTCGGATTTGGTTATAAGTCCTGTGAGAGGCGTCAAGGAAGGCAAGGGCGTAGATGGGGAGTAGCCTCGATATGTTTCGCACCGTCTGGCGAGCGGACTCTAGCACCACGCTTTGGAGTGCAGTAGATGTCGCAAGTAAATGCAGTAGTACAGACGTGAAGTAGGCCTCTGCATGGTTTCTGGCGTGATAGCTCGTTAGTCCGCTGGTGAAGTAGGGCGAATGGGCGGTCGTGGATTTCAGGTCTCAAATCTCAGAGTTGAGAAGGCTGGCTAATGCAGAGCAGCGGTATTGGATGAATTATTTTTTTTTTCATGTAGGAAGAAATATTGAGATCTTAGGGCGTGGCCGTCGACTAGGCTGGAAACGGGCCGAAGCTCCGCTCGGCGGGCACGATTTCTTCATCGCTTTTCAAGCTCACTGATTGGCCAGCATGACCATAATTCCACACTGCATGTACAATGTACAGATACATCTTCTAATCTCATGTAGCGCAAACAGATGTAAAATTGTCTTGTTGTGATGGCAGTGGCGCAATTCAAGTCGAATCTCATCATCACACTGCGGCCTCACGGTCGTAGGTGTCCGGGGTCCTCATGCCACGAGAGAGGCCGGACCGTCACAGAGGCCACGCCCTCGGTGGCAGAAGATTCATAACAATGCGACGCGGGCAGAAGATCAAGGACGAAGTCCGCGTAGTGCTGCGGAAAGTGCTGTCTCCATGTGTCTTGCTGTCCCGGCACACCATACAGAAGCGGCCAGGTGAGCAGTCAGCCAGCGGCCGCGCGCGGCAGACGGCATATGCACCGAGCATGACCGTCTCATCTGGGCCGTCGCTGTTCAGTGCCTCTATGCGCACTGCAACATATATCAACGATCGGCCGACATACACGGACTGGCTGCTCAATCGGTCCACGCTCGCCGTGACAAGGTAGAAGCTGAGCGTGGCAGACGCCGCGATGCACTCGACGGGCCCGAGCATGCACTTGTACGCGATGCTGCTCGCAAGCGAGTTGAGGTGCTCCATACGCTTGCCTGTGCGGATCCTGTCCCTCGTGTTTATGTACGCCTTGAATAGCGCCTGCGCGCGCGCGAAGCACAGCTGCTGCTCGCAGTACGAGTCCGCCTTGCTCCGCGGGGAAAGCGTGTGCGTGGGCATGTCGTGCGCCGCTGGTGCACTGCGCAGTCGCAGCGACTCAAACCACGAGAGCGCGCTCTTCATCTGCAGGAAGCTAGCACATTTCAGCGCACAGAGGGTTGAAGGCACGGTGGACCATGTACCAGTGCTCTGCGGGGTCGACACGGCCGCCTGGAGCGCGATGAGCGTGGAGTACGCACGACGCACAGGAGCGCGTCCATGGCGATGATGTCTTACGTCTTGAGCGCGGCGCCGGCTTCCTGCGCGCGCTGGGATGCGCGGTGTGGCATCTGCTGAGGCTACTGGCTGCTCGTTCACATGTGTTCCGGGCGCAGACAGGGGCCGCACAAGAGCCGCAGGCAATCTAATCCTCACAACGCGCAACACACCCGTCCGCCACCCGGCTCGTTGGGTGGCTGTGGCACGATCCCAACGATGATGCCTGTCAAATGTTAAGGCCAGAAGGCGGCGAGAGTGCAGATTGCAGCCGACTCACCGACCTGATGATGCACAAAAGCCTCAGGTGCGGACGCTCCGCAACTAGTGCATAAGCCTCGTGCCCAGCCTCGGTGGCGCGTAGAGAGCTGCATCAGTCGACGAGCCCTCAAGCGGAACGCATGCGTGCTCACCTCGAGCATAATGCAGGGGTCTATGGGCGTAATGCCGGCGCACCGCCGTGGAGTGCGCCATGCCCAGCATTGAAGGTGCTGCAACCATGAAGTCGGACCGGCGTCGTGGTATGGCACAAGAGCTCTGGGCGCCAACGCGTCGAGTATGTCCCGCGTACGCAACACGCGCAATGGCGGAAGCAAAACAAGAAAGTGTATCGCATGACGCAATGACCTGCACGAAAAGAAGAAATTCTTTCTTTTCGTCCGATCATTTCGTCATACTGTGCATTTCTTCTGTTGCTTCCGCTCTCGCGTTACGCCCAAAATGGTGCGTACCCGCTACCCTCGTCATTGCGCGCGTTGCTGATCATGTTGGCCCGGCTCAGACCTCGCTCGCCGGACGAAGGTCTGTTGCAGAACGTCAAAATCGGCCCGTGCAAAGCGAGCGAGAAGACTCACCACACCGTCGAGCTGCGGCCGCGCGTCGACGCGGACGGCCTGAACGACACTGTCCACGTCTTGTGCGCCGCGCGGCACTCCTCGAACGCCCCCACGCGCCGTACTCGCGAGAACGACTCCCGACGGCCCTCCGCAGCAGCCTCCGTGGACACACCCGGGGCGTACGGCCAGTTGGCATAGGCCCGCTCGCGCGTGGGATTCTGACTATGTCGCCAGCGCAGGCGTCCTCCCGAGGCTGCTCGCGGGACGCATTTCTATTGCGGAACGTCAAAACCGGCCTCCCGCGCGCGGACGTGAAGGCTCATCGGAACTGTGCGCTGCGCCTGCGCGGCAATGTGACCGACGTGGACGGCCACGGCAAGCGTTGTGACGCGCGCGGAGGTCTGGCTGCGAAAGATCGTCAGAAAGACTCGACGCCGGCGCGCGGGAAGAGCGCACCTTTGGGACGAACGGCGGCGGCGTCCAGCGCGCGCGAGGGGCGGACTAGGCGCATGCTGGCCGTCTTCTCGTGCGCGCGCAGCGTTCTGACCGCGTGGATCGCGCAGATGCCCTCTTGGTGCCGCTCGCCGGACGGTGATCCGTCGTGGAACGTCAAAATCCGCCCGCCTCGCGCCGATCAGCGCCGTGACGTCCGCGAGCCTGACGTGCGCTGCGTTCCCTGCGAACGCCTCGAAGACGAGCCGCACGGCCTTCTCCCTTGGCCCCTCGAACTCCTCCGAGCGAACGCTCTCGGCGACATCGCGCACACGCTCCGCACACGCCGCGACGACCGGCGTCATCACCTCCTGCACACACTTGCGTGCCTGCGCGGCGTCGAGCGCAGCCGTGCTCGCGCGCGTCAGGCACGAGCACGGTGCTGACGAGGTCTGCGCACCTCAGCACGACGCACGTCTGCACGTAGCGCTTCGCGAGCGCCGCGTGATCCATCGCAGGCTGTGGTGGCAGCGGCGCGCACTGGTATGCGCCGCGCCGGAACGGCACCGGCAGTTTGGGAGTCGTCGGGGCGAAGAACGGCGCCTTGGCGATGCTGGCGAGCAGCATGGCAGAGATGACTGCCGACCTTTCTGGCGAGTCAGGGAATGCATCTGCAGTTCGCTCGCATGGGGCGCTGGCTCGCAGTAGAGCTCGCGCCGAGGATGACTTCGCGCTCGCGCTGCTTTGGCTGGCGTTGGTCACACAGGTATCTAGGCTTGCGCAGCGGCCGGCCGGTAGGTGCGTACACGCCTCGTTCGGATCCGCCGTGCTGATGCGTTTTGCAGCGATGCCAGCGGCGTGGTGCGCGGCTGCCAGTGGGAGTTCGTTTCGCAGCTTGGACTTGCGCTGCACTGAACTTGCGTTAAACACGAGCGTACGGCGGCCACGGCGCCGCTCTTCACGTGTGTTCTGCGGGTGGCCTATCGGTAGTGGCATAAGCGTGTAGAGGGAGCTGTAGGCCGTCTGTCGAGCTCTTGTTTGCTCGAAACGTTGAAGAATTAGACGAGAGATGAGCGTGGCGAGATAGCGGGACAGATGGCAAAGCACGAGCGGTCGTTCTCGCGAATAAGGGCAGAAGAGCCTGTCGCTTTGGTAGCTACTTCTAGCTCTGCTTTGCCGCTTTCGAATGAGCCATCGGTCGCGCGGAACGGTGTGGTATTTGTCGAGATATGAGAGGAACGGTCGAGAGAGGGCTCGCGGGAGCGTACAAAGCCGTTCGCGAGAATGACAGTGCGGGAGCCTCTCGCATTGGTACGAGCCGGTAGATCCGATGAAGGGCTTTCAGGCAAGCCCTCAATCGTGCCAAACGGCATAGTATTGACGGAGATACAGCCAGGGTATGCTGCCAGGGGCTTGAGCCGGTACGCAGCCCTCCGTCCCGCTGTGCCCTTTACTGACGTTCCCGAGCAGCTGTGGCCCAGCGCGACAGGCGATTCTACAATGTACATTTTGATCTACACCCGCCATTCCCCATCCTTCCGACTCCCGTCGAACAGGTACTTTTCTGCGTCCCGCCCGACGCCTACCACCAGTCGCCCTGGGCACGCATGGCGTCGGCAACCTGGATGAAGCCGGCAACATTCGCGCTGGCAAGCAGCGAGGGCGCAACCTTGCCCTGAAGCTCGGGCGTGTCATTGCTCCAGCGTGCGCCGGCGCCGGCGCAGATGTTGTAGCAGCTGGTCATGATGTCCTGGAGCTTCGCGTTGACCTCGGCATTTGTCCACTGGAGATGCTGGCTGTTCTGCGCCATCTGGAGGCCTCAGACGGCGACGCCGCCGATGTTGGACGCCTTGCCTGCCGCCCGCGCGGCACGCGTCCTCGAAGACGTGCACGGCATTTTGCGTGGAGCCCATGTTCGAGCCCTCGGCAACAATGCACACGCCAGCGTGGATGAGCGCGTGCGCCTCGTCGCCGCAGATCTCATTCTGCGTCGTGCAGGGAAGCGTGATGTGGATCGTGGGGAGGAGCGTCCAGGGGCGCGCGCCGGCGTGTTACGTGAAGCGGCCGGCGAAGGACGTGTCCTTGGCGAGGCTCTCGAGCGCGCCGCTGCGAGCCTTGAGCTCCATGATCGCCTCGATGTCAGCCTTGGTGTAGCTGGCGGCGTCGGTGGTGAGGAGCCAGCCCTTGGAGTCCGAGAGCGAGAGTACGGTGGCGCCGAGCTCGACCGAGCGCGTTATTGAAGGTCTACTCAAAGCCGAGGAACTTGAGGATCGAGAGGCTGCG
>BPQB01000125.1:0-60309 GCA_019973155.2 Phanerochaete sordida
GCACGAAGTCGAGAACGTCTCGCTGCGGTACCACATGGCAACCCGGCCTTCGACATTCAGCGGAGATGCCCGTTAACCTTCATTTAAAGCGGAAACGGTAACAGCCTCCGAACGGTACGTACCTGCTTCTCACGCCGCGGACTCGCCGTGACGCGCGCCGCGCGCCGCTTTCATGAAGGGCAGCCCGGCGCGAATTTCAACACGCCGCCTCGTTGTGGTCGCCGTTCTTGCCCATGTTCGGCACAAAAGTATCAGCCCGGTGACGGCGACGGCCCTCATGGCTGATGCCTGGAAGGTCAGAGGGCCTGCTATTCCCGTAATTACGTCGTATTTTGCCGTCTAATACCGCACAGACGCTTCCCGCGCGAATCGAGTCTGGCCGCTTCCCCCGCCTGCTCTGTGGCTCGCAAACCGTGCCGCTTGTCAAGGTTAGCCCTGCTCTTCACCATACTCGCAATCCAGCCAGTCCCACCCGGTGCTATAAAGGCAGATGCCCTCTCTAGGCCGCCCTCGTCGACGCTATCCCGCCTCCGCTGATCAGCGCCCCGTATTATCCCAGTTCAATACAACCCTTGACACCAGATTCCACTCCACAGACGGAATGGTCCGACCACTGTGGAGCTATGTTTCCCTTCTGGTTCTCGGCTAGCGCTGCTTCTTCCCGACATACATGTCGAACTGTCAAAACCTACTCCAAGCTGTGACAGCCCGCCGTTCTGTGGAGCTCGCTGGCCGCAGGTGACGCAGGTATACGACTCCCTGGCTACCGCGCGGGGTCTGTTGCGGTGGAAATACGCTGAGGCAGCAAGCAAGGGGACGGACAGTAGGTATAAAAGCCCTTGCATTTTGCTTGGTGGTCCTCAGCAAACAGCTCTCGCAGATATTCAGCAGTCTCCTGCAAAGCCCACCAGCAAAGATGTTCTCCAAGCTCGCCATCTCCGCCACCCTCGCCTTTGCCTTCCTTGCGGCCGCCACCCCCTCCCCTGTCGCCGTCCGCGCCGACTGCTCGGCTGGCGATATCCAGTGCTGCGACTCTGTTACGCAGGTACGCTCTTGCCTTGTATCGATGGGACTGCTGGATATTCATGAAAATAACAGGCCAACTCTGCCGCCGCCACCGCCGCCCTCGGTTTGGTCGGCGTTGCCGTGCAGGATGTCACCGGCCTCGTCGGTTTGACCTGCTCCCCGATCAGCGTCATCGGCGTCGGCAGCGGCTCGGCTTGCAGCTCCAACGTCGTCTGCTGCGAGAACAACAGCTTCGTGAGCCCTCTGCGCCTCCAGATCATGCGCGATGGCTAACAGACGATACCAGGGCTCTCTCATCTCCATCGGCTGCGTCCCCATCACCCTCTAAGGAGGGATCGATTTGAATCAGAATCAAGACGATCACATACGGCGGCGTTGGGACTCACTGCGAGACAAGGAGCGGGAGGCGCGACGTGGGCTGTGGACTCTCAGAAGTGTATGGACTGGACTGGACTTGTACTAAGACTGTTATGCCTTATGACTGCTTATGAATCAATGGCTTCGTGACTGGTGACCATGTCTGAAGTGTCCCGTCAATATTGCATTGTATCCCCTCATCGCGTACATCGACATCACCTGCCGTGCAGGTCACAACAGCGTTTCGCCGCAACTCCTTCTCTTCTATCATTTCCGTTGTACTGGGCTAGCTCAAATTGTGGAGTCTCAAGGAAGAAAAACTCTCAGGAGTCAGCATATCTGTGAGGGTGCGTTTGCATCGAAGATGCAGTCCTATTATTGTCCTATCGCGATGGGATCGTAAGCTCGCTTGTCGCTGCTGCGGCTACGTTCATGCCCGCCGCATTGTATCTCTTTCTGAACATGTCATATCTGCAACTATAGGGGAGTACTTTGCCACGACTCAATATATAAATAGCGTTGGATCTTGAGATGTTCATGTGCGATTTGTGTTCAGATTTGCGACGTGCACTCTGCGACAGACTCTTACGTGGTAGCCAACAGGAACACGGCCTTTTCCCTGTTTTTATGAGGCACTCCGCGCCTACAAGTCTGCGGGAAATTCGTTCCTACGTGATCTACAATGCTGCACCCCTGGAGTCCCCCAATATGAAGCTTGGAGCAGTCCAACTCGATGGTATGAGAGCATAGGGCGATCCTCAGGCGTTGCCACTGGCGGAGCCTCATGAGCTCGCTTCCCGCAGCTTCAATACCATCGTTACCTGCGACACTAGCTTCACGTCTGTCGACAGAACTCCTACGAGAACACAGATCGCTACGATAGGCACGCGTGGGCACGCTCTGCGTAAGTCCTACACGACGAAAGCGTTTCCGGGCCGCAAAAATCCGCTGGTTGCGATCCGAGTCGGATCAAGTCTAGTCCTACCCAGCGTTGGACGATCGTTGGTTCGCTGTTTATCCATAGTACGGCGTACCAAGAATATGATACTATTATGCTGACTGAGTCACACTGGCAGCCTGAGCCCACGCAGGCAGGTCGATGCCTGCTGCAAGCAGCGGAACACTCTGGGGTTACACGGTGTTGGCGGGGACCTATCATGCAGGGGCTTCTCAAAGCAGCGAGCTGGGTGTAGTCGTACAAAGCGTGGTGGTGAGGTAAATTAATAAGCGCGCACTTCGTGGCGCGTCAACATGACGTCGACCCGACACCCCAGCTATATATCTCACCTCCTCCCATGATGCGAACACTCGAGAGGCGACGAACTATCTAGTATCCTCTCCTATCTTTGCGAGGGATATTCTGAAGCTGACACAGGTAACGTCTTGACTACTGCGGTACGCAGGTACTTATGCTGAATATTGCGGGGATCCCGATTCGAGATGGCAGAGACACAGGAGGGTCGAATTGTGCACCAGCGCAGCCCGCTCAACGCCGAGCCGCCGCTACAGGAGCTGGTTGCGCACCCGCTCACGCCCGAGGAGCTTGTGTATGCACGGAACCATGGTGAGCCGCGCTTGGTTGTATGCGAAATCGCATGGAAGGCTGACGGGGGCAGGCCCCATCGAGCACCTCGATGCTGCGACATTCAAGCTCAAAGTCGACGGGCTCGTCGAGCGCGAGGCAGAGTACACGCTAGAAGAGATCCAGAATGCGTTTCCGAAGGCTGAAGTCGTCGCAGCGCTGCAGGTGCGTCTGCGAGGTTCCATGTTAAGCCGACCAAGCAGCCTTACGCGAGCAGTGCGCAGGCAACCGCCGCGGTGCCATGCAGGATAAGAAGGACAAGCCCGTCGAGGGCGTGCTCTGGGGCCAGGGCACGATTGCGAACGTGCGCTGGGGCGGCGTGCGCCTGCGCGACCTCCTCCGAACGGCGGGTGTCCGGATGCCACAGGGCCAAGGCGCGATGTATGCGTGCTTCGCGTCGCACGTCACCGCGTGCGAGCAGGACGACTGGTTTGGCGCGTCCATTCCGCTGGAGAAGGCGCTGAGCGAGGACGGGGATGCGCTCCTGGCGTACGAGGTGCGTGGGCGAGAGCGCGAGGTACGCTGCCGGGCTCATGTGTGTGTAGATGAATGGAAAGCCGCTCAAACCCGAGCATGGGTTCCCGTTCCGGGTGGTCATACCGGGGTATTCGGGCGCGCGCTGGGTGAAGTGGGTCGACCAGGTCACGGTGTCGCATCGCGAGTCGGACAACTTCTATCAGCAGAGGGACTACAAGGTGCTGCCACCAGAGGTGCGTATCTCCATCACGCACATATGTCGAGCGTATATTCATACCATACGCCACACAGGTGCAGACGCGCGAACAAGCGGAACACTTCTGGTCCAAAGTCCCGCCAATCCTCGCCAACCCGCTCAACTCCGTCGTCGCCTCTGCAGACGCCTTCGGCGGGCACCTCACCGTGAAGGGCTATGCCGTCAGCGGGCCCGCGGGCCAGGTCGCGCGCGTCTGCGTGAGCGTCGACGACGGCGCGAGCTGGCAGCCTGCGCAGATCACGTACCAGGAGGGGCGCTGGAGCTGGACGCTCTGGGAGGCGACGGTACGTCTGCCAGGCGGCGAGGCGGCGTGTCATGGCACGGTGTACAGTCGCGCGGAGGACATGAGTGGGCACGTTCAGCCGAAGGATACGGACTGGAATTTGCGGGGCGTGGTGTATCATGGGTATGGTGAGATGCGGTTTTGAAAGGAAGCATGGCGCTGTCCGGGCTACATCGTTTTTCTTCGTGCGACATGTTCGTGCCAGCTGGAACCAGTACCTTGCCAGCGCATCCGAGGCTGCCGTCAAGGTTCGTTGCGTGCACAGTCTTCTTGTATGCGCGTGCTGACACTGCGTTTAGGCGGACCGCTCGGACCACAGCATCCACGACCTTCAGAGCGAGACCGTGCAGCACGTCAAGGTCCGCCACGGGCACGGCCAGCCCGAGCCGGCGGTGTCCTCGGAGAGCAAAGGTGCGCGCAGCGGAGAAGAACGAGTGGACGCTTACGAAGCAACCTACGAAAGTGACGAACTGAGCGGGCCGCTCAAGCACTCGGCCGGCAAGGAGGCACGCAGGTAGACTTAGGGTCACCTCGAGTCTACTGTAATTGTCCAGGCAGCACGCAGAAGTTAGGCTGCGTGGATCCCGCATGGACATTCTCCGGTGTCTCTCATTGACCAAAGTGCCGCGCAAATGGTTCACGGACTCGCAAGCAATTATGTTGTAATTGTATTCGCATCGCAAATTCTCTGTATAAATTCTTCATGGGCATTCCTCCCGGTCCGACGCGTGATGACCGCATATTGTACCACGTGTACTGTCCAAGTACGCACGAAACTCTCATTCTCTTCAACAGCGAACGTAATTCACTGCTCCTAGCGACAAGGGTCGGTCCGCTCTAGAACGGCTTGCTCAGTATTCTTGTAAGCAATTGGTATCTACCCTACTCCGACGATGTAATTATTAGCATCTGAGTAGTAGAGAGCGTCAGTGAGTGAGGCAGCCCGCCCAATCGGAGCCCTCGTCGAGTCGTCAATTATCTTCATCGGCAATCCTGTACGCTCCTGACAGGATTGATTCGGGGAAAGATGACCCACTGTGGTCAGCGAGTGTATCTCGTAGCTGCTGTCGGAAATTCTTCATGATGTCCCAGTATCGCGCCATGTCATCTGGTTTGACGGTGACGTTGAAGCGAAGAGCTGGGTCGGGGCCACCGAGCTCGAAGCACAGGGCCGCAGGGCCCTGTCTGGTGACCGTGCAGTCACCCTCGCCGCCTTCACCCCGGTAAGTGCGCCGTATCGCCTGCATCAGATACGCGGGAGCTACGCAGGAGTGCGGCGGCGACTGCGAGTCCCTGTAGATGTGCACAAAGCACACGAACTTGAAGAAGTGGCCGCACGTCGCCGCTCCGGAGGGTTCGCAAGGCTACCAAAGGTCCGTCAGTGACACGTATGGACTCGGAGGCTGAAGCGCAGGCTCGTACCAGAAGGTAGCGCACCAAGGCCTTGCCGGCGCGCACAGCCTGGCGCGGGGTCGTGACCCACGCGTACATGGCGAGCTGGGTGCTCGGCACGAACGCCTCGAGCTGGCGCATGAGCATTTTGTCGCGGTGATCGCTGTGGGATACGTCGAGCACGTATCGAGGCCAGAGGAACAGCGCAAGGCGCGCTACGGACGGACGGCGCAGGCGGTGTGGAGGGGAAGACGGAGGCGGATATGGGCCCCATCGCAGCATCGCTGCGACATCGCGGTCGTCGTTTATCACCGCCAGGCATGCACAAGCCAGCGTGAGCGGCCGGCTCACGAGCAGCGGGCGGTCGGCGTAGCGCTCGCCGTCGAGGAGGAAATCGTGGAACGAGGTGTCGCGCGCGAGCACCTCGGACTTTGCGTTCATGACCAAGACAGACCGTAGCCGGTGTACGGTGCTGACGATGTCGAGGAACGAAAGTGGGGTGGTGGCGTACGCCGAGTGCGCATTCGCGTAGGCGAGGATGGCCTCGAGTGTCATTGATGCGATGTCCTCGATGGCCACACATTCCAGCACCACGAAGACGCGTCGTCTGCCCTTGTGCTGGTATCCCCAATCTAGAATTCGTTTGTAGAATGTATCCAACGGTATCGGTTGGCCGGTGGGGTCGCGGGGAAGCACGACTGCGAAGGAGGTTCGTGGGTTCGGATGGGCACCGACCCTGGGTGCGACCTCAAGGCGCCGCTCGTGGACAAGGTGGGAGTGGCCGCTTCGCGCAAACGCGGCCATGATGTACGCGTGAGGGCGCAGTGTAAGAAATAGATACAGCCATGGAAAATCGTAAACCCAGGAGAGCAAGTATTGCAGCAATGCGAGCGTGTGTTTCGTGCTATCGTGCTGGTCCAGCCCATCGACCACGAGTACAGTGCGGGCTTGCATGGATGTGGGAGTAGAAGCGAGTGTATCTCGTAGTAGTCCTCTGAGTAGCGGCTCTCTGAATGCGCCGTAAAACTTGAGACATTCTCTTATTCTGTTCAAGGTGTCAGAGCGAATATCTGGCCGGGAATTATACGCCAAGGTCGACAGGAGAAGAACAGTAGACTCCGCATCTCCAACGTCGCGGCCGAAGAAGTATGATGTGCCAAGTTTGGGTGGCGTTTGTTGGGCAGAGTGAAGGCGTACGCAGAATTGGTAGGCTATGGATGTCTTCCCGGAACCTGAATCACCAGTCAGAAGGTAGACAGGCTTGTCTCCTACGAGCCAACAATCGATATCCGCGAAGAGGTCTTCCTGGGCTGCTGGGCTACTAGCCGGCTTCACCCTGCTGGCGGGGTCCTCTATTGAGCGGTAGCTTCGAGAGCCACTAACAATCTTCGCTAATAAGTCCGTAATTCTTTCTGCAATCGACATGAATTCAGCACATGCGGATGGACGAGGAACGCAGGAAATATTAGCTTACCAGCCTCCAGATATTGATCGTGCATTTTCTACACACCAAAATTATATGAATACATATAGCGAATTTGTTGCACAGCACGAACCGCTGCATCGTCGTTTTCTTCCACTATCGTGAAGGCAAGTTCCTCGATGTGAGTCAAGTCACGTTGAAGCTATAGCAATATTCTGTATACATTATCAACGGATAAGAAGATCTGATAGCATGTACGGACCGAAGCCAACACTCGCTTGAATTCGTGCTCTGCTTCCGCTGCTAGTACACTGTTTGAATCCCGAGACTGAGGTTTTGGGGGGCGTTTGAGAGAGAGTCGCCGGTGCAGCCGCCACACCGTATAAAGATCATTAGGCTTGCGCATTTCAACGGTTGACAGTTGACTTTGAGGACACGGATGGTCAGCTAGTCTGTGACCGTCGTAATCAGGTTTGATCTCCCACCTCAGGAGAGCTCTTGTTCGTTCGCGAAGCTCAAAATTGGATTCCGTTCCCCTGTTAATCTGTAGCTCTACAGACTTGCCCCTTCCGGCGAGGCGAGAGTGACTCTTCGAGATTAAATCAATGATTTTCTTCAGCTGAGTGCCACAATCATGGAAGCCTTGCGAAGTTGATTCATCCAAACGCTGTACACAAGTTGTAGCAAAAATGATTGGTGTATCTAGTACTAAAAACGCACCTTCACCTGAGACAGACGTTCGATCTCCTTCACTCGCTCTGCCGCCGTCCCAAGGTCCCGCAGAACAGGGTCCTCAGGCTTGACCAGCCCCAGCATTCGCTGCATGACTTGCTGCGTTGAAATTTGCGTCCTGGAAACTGATCGCTCTAACCGTGTGTGGTAGATGGAGAAATCAAAGGACGTGCGCTGGATGAGTGTCACGAAATGCTGGATTACACTGGTGGAAGCCAGAGGATGGGACTGCGGGCTTCTTTTGGGGGTCTGGGACCCCTGCCACCTCGAAACGTTCCACATACATCGAAGCTGGGCCCTTCCGCGACGAAAGGCGACAAACGCGTAGTTTTGAAGTCTTTGCCCCTGTGCGTTATCAACGGCTTCGTTAGTTTGCGGAACAAGGGGCGAGATCGCATTCCACGACCGATGGGTCGCATGCCACGCCGGCCGCTGGAGCATGGAGCTGGACGCTCTAGAACGCGACGGTGAGCCAAATGGCGAGACGAAGTATGGTCTGTGGCCATGCGGAGGACATAAGCGGACTCGGCGACACTCAGCCAAGGAATATCTGGGATTGGGATCTGCGGGGTGTCGTGTACCATGGGCATGGCGAGGCGCGCTTTGACATGTGTGTTATCATCCGATGAGCAACTCGTCTAGAAGTCCCTTGTATGGCAGCGCTGCTTCTCTTCCCATGCGAAGTAGGACTTTTTTACGGATAGAGTTGCATGCGGTAATAGTGGTCGCGTGCCCATCAATGAAGTGGGTGTGGAGTTGTGCATGGAACGAGGCTTGATGTCATTTCGTGGCTTATGTTGTAAACGCTAGAGTTTGGAGGCTGCCAGAAAATCAGGAGGAAATGGAGCACGACGAGAAAAACTGCAGATCACGGCTTCGTAGCTTCTGGATGCGCGTCGCTTAGGCTGGACGCTGAAGACGTTCCGAAGTCCAGTAGTGGCGGAGAGACAGAGCGATTGGGTGCGTTCTGGACTCCGCGGGGTCTCTGGCCGTGAAAGAGCGCCGGGACCCCGGAGCAGAATGACGGCGCGCCGGCTTGTGGACGAGGTTTGCATTAGCCTCGCCGCAGGCTCCCTCCATCTCGCATGCCATAAGTACCACAGCCTCTCCTGCCCTCGGCAAGCCCCACCTCTCCTTCATACTATGTGGCGCGGCGCACCCCGCCTACTCTTTGCCCTCGCTTTTGTCGCAAACTGCCTACTCTGGTCCCAGTCTCGCTATGCGCAGCCGGCGTCCGCGCCGGCGCACTCACTGTTCAAGAGGAGTCTGCCCGCACCGCGATGGGGCTCAGGGAGAGTGCTGGCGCACTCTAACGTGACGACGCTGTACGAAGACCAGGTGCGTGTGTAGCTCGGCCTACAGCGCCGACCTCTGCAAAGCAGCTAATTGCGCGCAGTGCCATCCTATCTCGCTCCCTGTGAAAGACCAATGCACGAACGTCATGGAGGAATGCCCTGCGCCGCATACCTTCCTGTCGATACCCTATGTGCAGCAGTACTTCTGCGCAAAGCCCGCCGTGCGGCCGACGCTCTTCGCGGGGTACCTGCTCTGGCTGCTCTTCCTCTTCTCCACGCTCGGGATCAGCGCGTCAGACTTCTTCTGCCCAAACCTCGCGACACTCGCGCACTTGCTGCGCCTCGACGAAAACGTTGCCGGCGTCACTTTCCTCGCGTTCGGTAATGGCAGCCCGGACGTCTTCTCGACGTTCTCCGCGATGCGCTCGAACTCGGGCGGGCTTGCCATTGGCGAGCTCCTCGGCGCGGCGGCGTTCGTGACCAGCTGCGTCGTCGGCTCCATGTGCATCATCAAGCCTTTCAAAGTCAATCGCGGGCCGTTCTTGCGCGACGTCGGCTTCTTCACGATCTCGGTAATCGGCATCCTCGTCGTGCTCTGGGACAGCAAACTGGAGCTCTGGGAGGCCCTGGCCCTCGTAGGCCTCTATCTCTTCTATGTCACTGTGGTCGTTGTTGGGTCTTGGTATGACCGCAGGATGGAGAGGAAGCGTCGGAGCGAAGAGATGATGCGAGACGAGTACAGACAGGACACTCCACTCATTCAAGAGCCATATCAGGACGAACGTAAGGCATCATTTCTGATACTCAAGCCTGTACCTGACACATAGCTCAGCTGGCCCCCTCGAGACGAACTCCTCGACCCTGGAAGTTCCATACCAGCGAACTCGCGCTGTTTCAGCGCCACACCCACCTCGCTTGGACATCCCATTACCGCACCGTCCGAGCACTCGCGACTCCTCACCACATTCGACCCGCACGACCCGCACGCAGACTTCAACGCCTCACGCGAGCCATATGCCATCCTTCTCGCTGATAGGTGCCCTCGAGTTCCGCCGCGTTGTCTCATCACTGCAGGAGCAGGCGGCGGGCACACGACTGAGCCTTTTCGAGAATAGCCCGTTAACACCGTATCCGGGAGGTCACTACTACCATCATTCACAACCCCATCTGCGCCGCAGCAGCTCATCGCGGTCACAACACTCGATACCAGGAGAGGAATACCGTGATCCCTGGGACGCCGCTCTGCGGTCGCACGGAGTGCCGTTGGAGCAGCGCTCGCCAAGGGACTCGATGGACCTGGAAGGCGGGATGGATAACATGCCGATACCCACGATATCCCATACCCCTGCGTCGCCATCGATAACTACGGACAGCGAGCCCGAGCAGTACATCCCGCCGACGCGGCGGCAGCGCTTCATGCGCACGCTCGGCGTCGCGTTCCACGTCGTGTTCCCGACGCTGCAGAACTTCCGGCACAAGTCGTTCCTCGGCATGGTCGTGTCCGTGTTCGCGGCGCCCGCGGTCATGGTCCTCACGCTGACGCTGCCCGTCGTCGTCACGAACCACGACTCGCCGGGCTCGCCCGCGGAGAAGCTCGAGGACACGGGCCGCCTCGTCGACTTCGAGGAGGAGGGCGTCGAGCGCGCGCTCACGGCCGAGGACGTCGTCGAGGACGAGATGCACGAGCTCCAGTTCAACAAGTGGCTCATGGCCGTGCAGTGCGTCCTCGCGCCGCTGTTCTGCGTCGCAATCCTCTTTGGTACGTCCCCGACTGGTACCGCTGCCAGGTGCTGCGCTAATCGTGTCGTGACCGATCGGCGTAGATGGCAACAGCAAGGAACCTTGGCTGCTGCTGGCCGCTGGCATCGCAGGCGCTGCCACGGCGATCCTGGTAGCTGTGTTCTCGGGTACAGGCGAAACTCAGGGTGCGCGTCTCGCGCGGTGCACCATGGGCTTCATTGTCGCCATGGTCTGGATCATGGCGATCGCAGATGAGGTCGTGGAAGTGCTCCAGGTCCGTCTAGACTCCCTGCTCGCCGTCGTCTACTGCTAACATCTTTGGAAAGACCTTCGGCCTGATATTTGGCCTTTCGGACGCCATCATTGGCATTACTATCTTTGCCATGGGTAACTCCCTGGCCGACCTTGTAGCCAATATGAGTGTTGCGGTATGTGTTGCCCCTTTATAGCACAAAATATGTCTGACGTATCGCTAGGTCTTCGCCCCCATCATGGGCTTCTCAGCCTGCTTCGGTGGGCCGATGCTCAACATCCTTTTGGGCGTCGGCATCACGGGCACCTACATCACTCACCAAAGCTCCGAGTCCTATCCATTGGAGTTCTCGACGACCCTGCTCATCACCGGTGTGGGGCTGCTGATGCTGCTGCTCGCGACGCTGATCTTTGTCCCACTGAACGGCTACTTCCTTCCACGGACATGGGGCATCGCGTTGATAGTCGGCTACACGTGTCTTATGATCGCCAACGTCGTCGTCGAGGTGAAGACGAGCGGCGCGACTTTGTGACGACCCTTTACGCACGCTTTACGATTTTGTCCTGTGCTCTTGTGCTTCTGCTTGGTTTTGGTCCCCTGTACAGCAAGCTGGTCGTCTCTCATCTACGTATGCGCATGCTAGTAGTTACCCCCACATACGCACACTTGGTCTCGTCGCTCGTATTTACTCGTCGTTATTGCTCGGAAGTTCGCTGACATTGGCCGTGGCCGGATCGTTATCTCACAATGGAAGACAGTGTACATGTCGCAAGGCCCGGCTCCGAGTCGGGCTTGCCTGCCGCAGCACAGCGGAAATGCCTCGCGTGCGGGAAGCTCTGAAACAGCTGGCGGCACCGCCAGCACCTTCGTGGCGTCGGGCGCGCTCCCCGCGCCCCCGTCCCTCGGCGCCGCGAGCCTGCTCCAAGCTGCGGGATCCGCGTCCCTGCCTGTGTCGCGCAGCGGGCGGCCGTCCGATCACGGCAGCGCCGGCACACGCACGCAAAGTCGCACAAACAGGATAAAGATAGTACGATGTATTGGATGGTCCTTCTACTGTGTGGGACTGACTACTGGGCTACATGATAAACAGAGCGCTGTAACATTACGGAATAAGACATTAGAATACGGGGGCGTTTGATCGGAGTGAGTGAGGGTCCCAGAACGAGCGAGGGTATCGAAAGCGTGGGGGTCATATGCGTAAATACACGTGCGGGGTCGCCGGGGGGTTACTTGCGGGAGAGGGCCTGCAGCTGCACGTACTCGTAGTAGCCGCCGCGCTTCGCGAGCAGCTCGTCGTGCGTGCCTGCCTCGCTCACGGCGCCGTCCTTGATGAAGTAGCTGTGGGGGTCGTCAGTCTCCGTGACAGCGCGGGAGAATGAGAGGCGGAGACTCACATGCAGTCGGCGTTCTGGATGGTGGAGAGACGATGCGCGATGGCGATGGTCGTCCGGCCCTTCGCGGCGCGGTCGAGAGCATCCTGCACAACACGCTCGGAGTTGGAGTCGAGGGCGGAGGTGGCCTCGTCGAGGAGGAGGACCTTCGGGTTGCGGAGCAGCGCACGTGCGATAGCGATACGTTCTGGAGGTGATATCGTCAGTCATGCTGACCACTGTAAAAGGTCTGGCGGACTTACGCTTCTGGCCACCGGAGAGCTGCGAGCCCTTGCCACCGACCTGGGTGTCGAAGCCACTGCCAGACTGGTCAGCATCGCGGATATAATTGGCGGATACGAGAGGCTTACTCAGGCAGCGACTGGATGAACTCCAAGATATTGGCGTTGCGGCAAGCTTCCTCGATCTCCTCCTGCGTCACCTCTTCTCTCGGCTTGCATGCTCCGAGGAGGATGTTGAAGCGGATGGTGCCAGAGTAGAGCGTCTGCGCGAAGGTCAGACATTTACGGGTGCGAGTGCGATGATAGGTTACGTACGGGCTCCTGAGAGACGAGGGCAATGTGCTTGCGGTACTCCGTGACGTTCAGCTCCGAAATCGGTTGCTCGTCGAGCTAGGGAAGCACAAAGGTCAGCATGCAGACAGTGACAGCCAGGAGGCGAACGTACGTAGACGGTACCCGCAAGAGGATCGTAGAACCGCTCGATAAGCTGGATCCTGCGCATAAAATCAGCACCACGCCTACAAACACCTCAAGCGGAGACACTCACGTCGTACTCTTACCGCAGCCGCTCGCGCCGACGAGCGCGACGTAGGTGCCGGGCTCGACGGTGAGGTTGAGGTCGCGGAGCACGCGCACGCCGGGGCGCGTCGGGTAGCGGAAGTGGACGTGGTCGAAGCGGATGCGGCCGCGCACGTTCTGCGGGACCTTGCCCTCGGTGCTCTCGGCGTCGATCGTCGGGCGCGAGTCGAGCAGCGCGATGACGTCCGCGGCGGCCTCGTTCGCAGACGACATGTCCGGCACGAACTGGAAGACGTTGCCGGCCTGCATCGAGCCGAAGACGGTGCTCTGGCGCGGCGGGTCAGTGGGCGCGGAGGGCAGAGCGCGGGAGGGGACGCACCATGAGCGTGACGAAGAAGTGGAAGGGCGTGAACTCCTGCGACGCGACGAGGCGCGAGCCGTACCAGAAGACGAGGGCCATGACGAAGAAGATCATCGCCTGCGAGATCGCCCAGAGGAGGTTGCTCCAGACCGCAGCCTTCTGCGCGTTCTCGAGAGGCGCGTCGAGGCTCTGCGAGTAGATCCTGCAGCAGTCTTCCTCGCGGGTGAGGGATGCGACGGTCCGGATGGAGCCAGCGGCCTCGCAGGCGAGCTGTGCAGAGTCCTCGTGCGCCTTCTTGTTCTGCTTGTCTTTCAGGACGACGACACGCTATAAAAGGCATAGGTCAGCCCTGAACCTCTTGAGAGACGCAGTCGATGCCTACCAGACGAATGTATCCGCTGGAGACGATCAGGGGTGCGCAGGCCATGCCGACGAGACCGAGCTTCCAGGTGAACGCGATACCGATGGAGAAACCGACAATGAGAGTCGAGATACTCTGCACGATGCTATACCGCCCGGGTTAGCATAGGCACACCGTTCATGGAGTTAGTTACATACGCGCCGAGGGTCACACCCGCCAGGCCCTCGATCTTCTCGGGCTTGTCGCTCAGTCCGGAGGTAAGAGAGCCGGTCTGCACGGTGGTCAGCAATGGCGACGGGGCTGCCGCGGCGGGTGGTACTCACGGAGTTTTCGTCCTCATCAAAGTACTCGACTGCCCATATCGGTCAGCGCGACGCACGCAGCGGTAAAAGAGGGAGCGGACGTACCGTCTTGCCTCAGGATCGCACGGAAGCTGAGCTTCTGGATCTTGGCCGTGAGCTCGGACGCCGTCATGCCGAAGAACGTGTTCTGCGTTCCGCCCGCAAGTGACGCGATGATGGCGATGATGAACAGCCTGCGACGAGCTCAGTATGACTGTTGCAGAGCCCGGGGGCGACACTCACCAGAGGGCGTTCCGGTCGCCGTCGTGGCGCCGCTGGTGGGGGTCGATCTCGGAGAACGCGGTCACGGCCTGACCGAAGACGATACCGAAGCACGGGTAGACCGCGCCGTTGACTGTGAAATACGGTCAGCACATGCCCTGCACCGGCCTCGGCCATGTACGCACCGATCGCCGCGATGGTCGCAATCATGTAGTGCTGCCACTGGTCGCCGTTGAGCGCACCCATGCGCCGGAAGAGGTAGATCATGCCGTAGCTGCGCGCCTTCTCCTTCTCGCCCTGGCGCTGCGCGAGGATCTCGCTCGCGAGGCTGTGGTTGCTCTTCGTGCGGCCGAGCGGCACCTCCTTCTCCGCGAGCTGCGTGTAGTCCTCGCCCTCGTCCTTCTCGGGGAGCGTGCCGTCCTCGGTGCCGTCCTGCGCGTCGCCGTCCTGCGCCTCGTTCGCCTCGCGCAGCTTCTGCGCCTCGACGAGCCGGAAGTACGCGCCGTCCGCGTTGCGCAGCAGCTCCTGGTGCGTGCCGCGCTCGAGCACGCGCCCGTCGCCCATGACGTAGATGCAGTCCGCGTCCTTGACCGTCGAGAGCCGGTGCGCGATCGTGATCGTCGTGCGCCCTGCTGCGGCCTTGTCGAGCGCGTCCTGCACGATGCCCTCGCTCTGCGTGTCGAGCGCGCTCGTCGCCTCGTCGAGCAGCAGGATGCGCGGGTCCGACACGATCGCACGGGCGATGGCGATGCGCTGCTTCTGGCCGCCGGAGAGGAGGAAACCGCGTTCGCCGACCATCGTGTCGTACCCGAGCGGCAGCTTCTGGATGAAGCCGTCCGCGTTCGACTTGACGCACGCGGCCTTGACGAGCTCGAACTTCTCCTCGGGCGACGCGTGCTCGTACGCCGTGCCGACGAGGCCGTGCTCGACGTTGCCGCGGATCGTCGTCGCGAAGAGCGTCGGCTCCTGGCTGACGAGGCCGATCTGCGAGCGGAGCCAGCGCACGTTGAGCTCGCGCAGGTCGTGGCCGTCGAGGCGCACCGCGCCGCTGAGCGGGTCGTAGAAGCGCTCGACGAGCGAGATGATCGTGGACTTGCCCGAGCCGGACGCGCCGACGAGCGCGGCGGTCTTGCCCGCCTCGAAGGTGATCGAGAGCCCCTTGAGGATGGGCACGTTCGGCCGCGACGGGTAGCTGAAGCGGACGTCGTCGAGGGCAATCTGGCCGATGCACTGCTCAGGCTTGAGGCCCTCGGGCGAGGAGGAGTCGATGGACGGAACACGGTCGATGGTCTCGTACAGCTTCGCCGCGGCACCTCGGGCGTGTGTAATGGCTGCGTACGCGCGGGAATGAGTTCCCGCGATGCGTGATGAGATGACCGCACTTACCCTGCATCTCGGGAGCCAGCAGCGCCAGAGAGAAGGAACCGATAAGGATGGCGTAAAAGACGTTGACGACCTCGCCGGCGTTGGCTGCACCGGACTGTCAACACCAGTGACCGCAAAGTTGGAAATAAAACTTACACCAGTGGTGGTTAATCAAGGTCGTACCAAAGCTGAACGCTAAAGCGCCGTTAACCCACCGCCACGCCCAGAGATGGCCGGAGACTTACCAAGAGCGTAGCCGCTGTAGATGACAAAGAAGAAGACGCCGAGACTGCAGCCACGCCACATCGCACCCTTGATGCTGGCGGTGCGCGAGTCATCAATAGGCACGGTGTACTGGGTCGCAAGGATCTCCTGTGTCCCGAACGCCTGCGCGGTGCGGATCGTCGAGATGACTTCCTCGGCGATGGTGCCCGCGGCGGCGACGCTCTGCAGCGACGATCTGCGTGCGGTCAGCACGGCCCGACAGGTGGAAGATGGGAGGCGGCACGCACGTCTTGTACGCGGCGACGAACTTGTTCATGACCGCGCCGGTGATGCCGATGCACGGGATCATGGACGTGAGCGCGAGCGCGAGGCGCCACGAGCGCACGTACGCGAGGATCATGCCCGTGAAGAACGCGGCGATGTAGCTCACGACGACGGGCACCTTCTCGCTCGTGCCGAGCTGCACGAGGTCTGCGCGCGGTCAGCGGCGCGCAATGCGGGCGGGCGCAGGGGGAATACGCACGGGTGTCGGTCTGGATGCGCGTCGCGACCTCGCCGGCGCCGACGTTGTCGAAGTACGCGATGTCCTGGCGCAGCACGGCCTGCAGGTACTTCTCGCGCAGCCGCTTCGTGCCGATCTCGCCGGTGTAGACCCAGATGTACATGTACGTGAAGGTGCACACGAGCGAGCCGAGGCCTGTGATGCGCGTAAATTGCGGGCAATGATGCAGATGGCGCGGCGCGGGCCCTTACCGATGTAGACCAGGTACGACGCGTTCAGCGCGGCGTCGTGTGTGAACTCCTGCTTCGCGGCCTGCAGGGCCGCCTCGGACGATGGGTCGTCGGGGTTTACCATCTGTACTGCCGTGCCAAAGGTGACGAACGACTGCACGAGTCGTCCGAAGAGCAGAGTCATCAACGGCTGTCGTCGGGAGGTCAGCCATGCGGTCTATCGGAGCCAGTGTGACAGATGCGTACCAGGGCGGCGCCCGCGGCCGTCGCAGCGCCAATACCGATCCAGTTAATGAACACCTCGAAAGGCGTCGCAAAGCTGCGAAAAATCAGGGGTTTGCAGGCTGTTTGGTGATCGAGAGGGCCCGGACATACCGGAACAGAGCCTTGAAGCCCACAGGGGGCGCTATGACCGTCTTTGTCTCCTCGGACTTGAGCGGCGCGGCGTCTGCTGCGGCCGCCTTGTCGTCCTTCTTGGTCTTTGCATCGTGCTTCTCGTCGTAGGAGGTCTCGGAGAGGGCGGGAGTGCCGAGCTGGGACTCGCGCTTCTCCTTGCCGTCTTTGCTGGCCGATTTCCAACCCATGGTGCGGTCGGGCGTGGGGCAGGGGGACAGAGAGGGGAGAGGGGACACCGGGGGAGGGCGTGACCGCGCGGCGGGCTTTATATGTGCGGGGGCGATAGTGACTGGGCTTCGCGGCGCTTCGGCAGGAGGACGCCACCAGGCAGGGCAAAGTTCGTGCGTCCTTATTGGAGGTGATAGCCGTGCCTGCCCAACAACGTGAGAAAGGCCCGGGCCTCGCAGCGGCGAAATCGACAGCCATCACTTACGCGGTCGACGGCACAGATCCGCTGCGATCATACGAGCCCTCCAAGGACCAGGCGGCGAACGTTCCCCCGCATGCGAGGCCTCGAGGGGCAGACAAATTGCAGTGGACCCGCTGCCTGCTCTTGTTCTCGAACCGTCGATCGCCACCTCTCCCGCACCCTGTTGACGTGTGCACACGGCACCGAAATGTGCAAAGCGGAGTGCGACACTCCGGGCGCTCTACATTGCACCTTGCGCGCGCACGGTCACCACGCCATCCACGCACTTGGCGGAAGATGGGAACCGTTGCGCAGCGGCAGAACGTTCCGCGGCAGGCCCTGAGAAGATCAGCATCTCTGCTTTTGCGCTCAGCAGCCTGACCGTTCTGCCTCGGCCAGCACAGGTGGCGGCTGCTGATAAAGACCATCCGCGGCCCTCGATGGCCAACAGGCAAGCGTTCGCCATTCTGAAGCAATGCGTCCACCTGGAGCTTGGCCCGCGGTGAGGACAGCGCTGGCCTCGACGGAGAACGGCAAGGCGAACTTGTCCGCCAAAACTATCCTCGGATGACTCACAAACGCTTACGCGGGCCGCTGACGAAACGCCCAAGAGTCAGCACAACCAACCATCCAGCGAGCGATCGCGCCCCCTTTATTTTATCGCGCCTCGACTCCTCTGCTCGCCAGGTCCACGTCGACGTCCATTTATTTGTCTAAATATACACTCACGATTTTTCTGCTCTCTCCTCTGGGCTTTATGACGACAAACATCATGGCTTTGCTCAGGGGAGCGGATGTATTTCGGCACGGAGGCTCTGTGTGCGACGTGATCTTATCTCAATCTTACCATTCCAAGTCAACACCCGCCACGATCGTGTAACCCTAACCCCCACCAACCATGTTGCCCATCTTCGTCTCAGACAGCCTCGGCTGGTTCCACGGCTACGCCTCTCAAAAGGTCCAGGACGCGCTCCTCGCGATCCTCAGCTCGGGCCCCGTCCCCAGACATGTCGCATTCATCATGGACGGCAACCGCCGCTACGCACGCAGCAAGCACAGGGTAGTCGCGGAGGGCCATGCGCAGGGCTTCGAGACACTCAGCAAGGTCAGTCGCGTCCGTCTTCCGCACCGTGTCTGCTGACACGCCGCGCAGGTGCTCGAGATATGCATGCGTCTGGGCGTGCGATGCGTCTCTGTCTACGCCTTTGCCATCGAGAACTTCAACCGCTCGCCAGAGGAGGTCGAGGCCCTCATGGCGCTCGCTGAGAGCAAGCTCATAGAGATCTCGAAGCACGGGTGCGTATCTTGGCCTTGACGACATGTGCGGCGCTGATGAATGGCACAGTGCAATGCTCGACCAGCATGGCATCCGCCTTAATGCCCTCGGGCGGAGAGACATGCTCCCTCCGAATGTGCGCGCCGCTGTAGAGAAGGCCGAGGAGATGACGCGCAAGAACAACAAGTAAGCCTACCAATTGCCCCTGCAAGGGACGTTACTGATGCATGGAACGCGCAGGGCCATCCTCAATATTTGCATGCCGTATGCGAGCCGCGATGATATTGCGAGTGCCGTACAGACTGCAGCTGAGAAGGCCGTAGAGAGTGATAACTAGTGAGTCTCACATATCATCGACATACCCCATGATATTGATCTCGTTATCGCAGTGATATAACCGAGGACGATGTGGACGCGTACATGTCGACGTCCGCAGTGGGCAGCCCACCAGTTGACATCCTCGTGCGGACGAGCGGCGTAAAGCGCCTCAGCGACTACATGACGTGGCAGGTGAGGCAGCGAGAGCTTGTTCCCTTCTATCGCCCGCTGACGACATGCACAGTCCTGCGAGGACACGCAGATACAGTTCTCGTCTCGCTATTGGCCGGACTTTGGCCTCTGGGATTTCGTGCCAATCATCCTGGATTACCAGCGCAAGGTCTGGTCGTCTCCGGCATAGAGACCTTGTCGTTGTTTTTCTTTCTCCCTGGAAACTTTGGACTTGATGACTGCTGGACATTCATCGGGAAAGCGCATGGACATGAGAGGAAGCTTCTTTTGGGTTACACGGTCGTTATTTTGTAGATGTGCAGCTGGTGGCCAGATTAATGCACCTTCCCTTCTGTAGCATCCTGCAGACATGAGACTGCCATAGTGACGCGGAATCGCGGTGTGCTGGCGTCCTGCCCCGCTCTTCATAAAGAGGGCCGTGACATGCTGTTGCCACGAGGCCTTTGTGTACTGCTCTTTCATCTGCCCGCTGCCCAGTTCTCGCCTATCTCAGGCTCTATCGCCCCAGCGACCGAGTGCTGATTGCTGCGATCGTGGACGTCACTCTCGCATTTGCTGTCTCGGAGACACCGACGGAGCCCTCGTTTCAGCGGATGCGAGCGCACATCTAGTTCCGCCTGCACAGGTCGGCGCATCTCGCCCATGAACCCATTCTGGTCCCTCCTCGACTGGTTCTTCCCCGCCATCCGCCTCACCGACGACCTCAGACTGGACGACCCCGAAGCACTTCTCGCCGGGCGGGCGTACGCCCTGCACACCCGCACCCTCTCCAACCCGTCGGGCAGGCAGACCCCGCGCCTGCCCGCCCCCGACACCGTGGAATGGCACCGGCAGCGCGAACGCAGGAAAGACGGCGAGCGCACAGATAGAGACAGGGAGCGGGAGCGGGAGGGGCGCGAGAGCGAGCTCGTGGGGATGCTCCGCAGGGAGAACGAGGAGCTACGCACGCGGGTCCAGCAGCTCGAACGGGACCTCCAGCTCTCGCGGCAGAGCGTCGCCTACGCCCAGGACGTCGGCACGCCTGCGCTCCCGCTGCACGTCGGCCTGCCCCCGCCGCCGCGGATACCGCACGGCGCGGACGCGGGGACGCTGCGCACGGCGTACGATGCGCTCGCGGCGTCGCACGCGGCGGTGCAGCAGGCGCTGCGCGAGCGCGTCGAGGAGGTCGCGTCGCTGCGCACGTTCCTCACGAAGACGGACGACCTGAGCGGCGCGCAGCTCGTGCAGGCCGTGCGCGACCTCAACAGCGAGATCCTGCAGCTCGCCGCGTCCGCGGCCGACGAGTTCGCCGGCACGTTCGACCGCCGCGTGCGCTACGCGCGCGCGAGCGACCGCGAGACGCTGTACCCCGCGCTCGGCGTGCGCACGACGGAGCTCCTCGAGGAGCAGGACCACGCGCAGGACCCGACGTTCGTCCAGTTCGCCATCCAGGCGTGGGAGGTCGCCTGCGTCGGCCGCCTCATGGTGCCCTTCTGCGCCGGCGCGCCGGGCGACGTCCAGCGGCTCCTCTCCGCGGTGTACCAGCGCATGCAGCAGACCGGTGAGCACATCCGCGCCGATCCTCGCGCAAAAGCAGGCGGGACTGACGCCGCGTCTTTGTGCAGAGCCCCAGGCGACCGCCTCCCGCTGGCGCGCGCTCACCCACGCCAACATGCGCGCCGTGCTGCCCACCTTCCAGGGTGCCAACATGCCCCCACCGACGCCCGTGACCCCGACGACGCCCGCGACGCCGGGGACCGGCGCCGCGTCGTTCCTCGCGGCATACGCCGAAGACAACCTGCGCGGCATCCTCGCGATCCTCGTCCTCGCGGGCTGCTCCGACTACAACGGGCTGCACCGCGAGCCGCTGCGCAAGCGGTTCGGGGGCGCGCTCGCGCGCATCGGCGAGCGCGCGCACGCGCTCGCGACGAGCATGCGCGAGGGCGTCATGAGCGCCGCGTTCGAGGTCGTGCTCGTCCCGCCGAGCATGGCGAGCGCGGGCGGCGCGCCGCCCGCATCGAAGCGCGGCGCGCTCTTCGTCGACACGACCGGCGGCGCGCTGTTCGAGCCGGGCGCGATGGACGACGCCTTCGCGGCCGAGCACGACCCCGGCGAGGAGCACGCGCGCGTGCTGTGCACTGTCGAGATCGGCCTCGCGTGTGTGCGCAAGATCGAGGGCGTGGAGGAGAACGGCGGAAGCTTGTCGCCCGCGTCGCCTGCGCCGCAGATCGCGCGGGCGCCGTCGAACGACCTGAACGTCCTCAGCCGCGTCAGCAGCACGAGCTCCAGCGCGGACGCCTCCAAGCTGCTCGACCGCAACTTGCTCGTGAAGCCGAAGGTCATGCTCGACTCGGTCACCGCACTCCTGGAGCTATAGAGGCTCTCTTCCAATATCCGTTTGGTTGTACGATACCAGCAGGCGACGATACTTGCCTGCACCTCACACCCCCACTGTGCTCTTTCTTGACACCCGCTCATGTTCAACACATTTCCTGGATCTTAGGTTGCTTTATTTTCTGTACTCTACATCGCTTTCGTCGCGCTCTCGTTGTATACTCTAATGTGTACCAGTAGACTGTTGATTTTCCGGACGGATTGCCGTAATTATGCTTGAATTATTTCACACTCACACATGCGGCTGTGCAGATTGGAGGCGGCTTCTGGGAAGATGATCCTCCCAATGGTGACGTCGCGGATACACATCGCCGGTTGGGGCTTCGAGAGAGCAAGAAGTTCGGTGTAATGGGTCGGACATTTGAATTGAGATCCTCCAAAGCCTGACGTACAGCGAGTATGGTAGCGCGTAAGAGTCATGAGAAGAAATGCATAGATAACTTGAGAATGAGAGAGCATGGAGTACGGAAAGCGAAGAATACAACATCTACTGCAAGGGAATGAGACGAGATCTTCCTCTACGTGGAGGGCCGTGGCGTACCAATCGCGGGGATAGGGATACAGAACAGATTCCGTGCAGGGAAATTAGATATCGTCGATGTCGACTTCCTCGTCGTCGCCGAACTCGAACATGCACTCGCCCTCCTCTTCGCCGAAGTTGTCCGTCTCGTTGATCTTCGCGTTTTCTGGCAGCTCGCCGTACGCTTTCACTGCGGGGGAAGAGATCAGCACTCGCACAGCCTCGTGCATGTGAATAGCGACGCACAGCTACGGGCCTCGTCCGCCGTGTACTTCACGATGACGTCCGCCTTGTCGTCCTGGAAGTCACGCAGCGAGAGCAGGATGATGTCGCCGTTGTTGATCCAGACCTGGGGGACAGCGCGGGGTCAGCAGCGGTCGCCGCCGACGGCAGGCGGGCGCACGCACCTTCTTCCGCATCTTGCCACGAATGTGTGCTAACCGCTTCTCGCCGTCGAAGCACTGCGCCTCGAGGCGGCCGTTGCCCAGCATCTTCGTGACTTGGGCGTATTCCTGGCCATCCTCGCGGAAAACGAGCTCGCGCTTGTCGCCGTCGTTCTCGTTCTTTCCACGTCTCCTGTTCTTTCCACCCTGTGAAAACGGATGAGTGCCTGTGGCTTCGCAGACGAGGAGGCGGTCGTGTGTCTGACCTTTCCCTTGTTCTGTTTACGCACGAGGCCCGATCAGTATCGCATAAAAGAGACCATCGATGGGACGACTCGCCTTCGGCATTTTCTACGAGTGTGTGGGTGGTGTCTAGGGTAAAGTCGAGTGTGAGTCGAAAGTAGAGAGGCTGGGGGTTATATATTGGCTTACAGAGGACGAAGTCGTTGCGGTGCAAGTCTGAAGCTGGGGACTCACTGTTATGCGGGCCCGATCAAGCGCGCGTGGAAAGCGAGCCGTGACAGGGTTACAGTGACATAGTGACGATAGCGTAACGCATGGTGACGCTGGGCTTTGGACCGCGTCACGCCCTCCGACCAGTCTAAGCCAACCACGCGCATCATTCGACGTTACTCTACAATTACCGACGCCTTCCCTCTTGACTAGCAAGACGCTATGGAGCACGAAATAGATGGCTGGATCGCACAGCTAAGTCAGTGCAAGCAACTCTCCGAGGCCGACGTCAAGAAACTCTGCGACAAGGTGCATAACCGATTCTCTCTCCGATAAGACCACACGCCACCCTGCTCTGTTCCCTGGGTTGCATGGTTGAACATGCAGCAAGATGTACTCACTCAAGTCCTACTTTGTTTCTAGACGCGGGAAATCTTGATGGAGGAGTCGAATGTGCAGCCTGTGAGGTGTCCTGTGACTGTTTGCGGGGATATACATGGTCAATTCGTGCGTTGTCGCTTCTGGTGCTCCAGATCGCCCGACTAATCCGTGTCCCGTCTCCCTTACCTGTTCTCGCTGCGTAGCATGACCTCTCCGAGCTCTTCCGCATTGGAGGCAACTCGCCCGACACAAACTATCTCTTCATGGGTGATTACGTCGACAGAGGATACTACTCCGTAGAGACGGTCACTCTCCTTGTCGCCCTCAAGCTGCGCTACCGCGACCGCGTCACCATCCTGCGCGGCAACCACGAGTCGCGGCAAATCACGCAGGTGTACGGCTTCTACGACGAATGCTTGCGGAAATACGGCAACGCGAACGTGTGGAGATACTTCACTGATCTGTTCGACTACCTCCCTCTCACAGCCCTAATCGAGAATCAAGTCAGTATCGTTCGTCCATGCGCCCAAGAACGTTCTTCTGACCGGCGTGGGCGAACCCCTTTACGCTTAGATCTTCTGTCTCCACGGAGGACTCTCACCATCCATTGATACCCTGGACCACGTACGGTCCATCGACCGCGTGCAAGAGGTCCCCCACGAAGGCCCGATGTGTGATCTGCTTTGGTCGGATCCCGACGACCGCTGCGGCTGGGGCATATCACCGCGAGGTGCTGGATACACCTTCGGTCAAGACATCAGCGAAGCGTTCAACCACAACAACGGGTTGACACTTGTCGCACGTGCGCACCAGCTCGTCATGGAGGGTGCGTGTAGCGCGTGTCTTGTGCGGTCCAGGACACTGACGAGGATCTTCAGGGTACAACTGGGGCCAGGACCGGAACGTTGTCACCATCTTCTCCGCACCAAACTACTGCTACCGCTGCGGCAATCAGGCAGCGATCATGGAGATTGACGAAAAATTATCCTACAGCTTGTGCGTGTTCCGTACATGCTGCTCGCGACCCTGCTGACCCCTTTGTCCCGCGTGCTCAGCCTACAATTCGACCCTGCGCCGCGAGCCGGCGAGCCTCTTGTTTCTCGACGTGTACCGGATTATTTCCTTGTGAGTCCCTGTCTTCGACGAGATCGCTGCCTCGCGTTTCGCGTGCGTCTCGGTGTGATGGATAGTTCTGACGACGCGCGTTTCCCTCCCGGCAGTGATCACCATTCTTTTACACCTCTCGGACTCTTGTTGCGACGTCGGTGTCATATAGTATCGTACATACAGCATACACATACGCGCACTATGTATCATGCAGAAGATGAAGCTAAAGAAGAAGAAGATACCTCCCATCCGTTTGATGCGCACCGACTCCGAGCATCCTGGCTTTGCAGAGGCTACGTACGATACCACGGGTGGCGGCTGCGTGGTAGTAATATGTATACTCTGTTTCTTTCTCCTATGCACCTAATCTTCTGCCACCAGGGTTGCAGGCCCATTTTTCCACTGCTAAAGACGGAGGTGCGTCTGAGGTACATTTGGCGCCCATAATGCACTTTTCTCCGAAGTAGTTCCGCGTTCTCAGCTGGAACGCGTTACTCATACGCCAAGTTGGTCATGGGGATTCAGGCTCTTCGAACCGGACCTTCTTGATGATGACGGCGAGGGTATATAACTCACTCTGCAGGAAATCGCTCTACCGGTGCTTTCCTATCTCAAACCTCGACCATGGCGACCCGCGTTGACATTGAGGGACTGCTGGCAAAGCTGAACTTGAGTCAGAAGGTCAACCTCTTATCAGGTTTTGTGGGTACTCCTCGCTGATCCTTTCTGCGATGAGCATCGATTACTCACCGATTTCGCCAGGGATGGTGGCATACCACAGCTGTACCAGAAGCAGGCATCCCCGCCATCCGAATGAGTGATGGTACGTAACATCCATAGCCCGGAGTATCCTACCCCTAGAACATACTGAGATTGAACGCACTAGGCCCTAACGGTGTTCGTGGTACGAGGTGTACGCTGCATCTCCCGTTATCTCACCACGATCCCGTGCTAATCTGAGCACGGCAGTCTTCAATGGTGTCCCGTCTAGCTGCTTCCCATCATCCACTGGGGTGGGCTCTTCTTTCGATATCGAGCTCGCCAGCGACATTGGCAAGGCACTTGCGGACGAGTGCCGTGCGAAAGGTGCGCTCATATGATCGGATGGTTTTACCAGCAAATTCCCTTATGGAGAGCAGGCTGCCATATTCTCCTGGGACCCACGGTTAATACGCAGCGGTCCCCTTTGGGAGGTCGGGGCTTTGAATCCTTTTCCGAGGATCCTCATCTCAACGGCACCATTGCCGCTGCATACATCAATGGCCTCCAGTCCAAAGGCGTCTCTGCCACCATCAAGCATTTTGTCGCTAATGACCAAGAGTTCGAACGGTCCGTTCGGTGGCTTTGTTGCTGTACATAACCGCAGAGCTAACATTTTGTCGTCATAAAGCTTCTCCATCAACAGTGAAGTCAGCGAGAGGGCGCTGAGGGAGATCTATCTGAAGCCCTTCCAAATCGCGATCAAGGATGCGGACCCCTGGGCATTAATGACAGCGTATGCGGTGAACCCCCATGTGATGTACACGATGATCTCACCGAGATATGCAGCTATAACCGCTTGAACGGTATTCACTGCTCGGAGAACAAATGGCTACTGGACGGTATCCTCAGGAAGGTACGTGATCTTCTGTGTGTGCGCGCTTTACCCGTGCTCACGCGAGACTCTAGGAATGGGGTTACAAAGGCCTCGTCATGAGCGACTGGACCGGCACCTATAGTACCGTTGAGAGCATTCAGGCTGGCATGGATTTGGAAATGCCGTACGTAGCTCTCTATCGTTGAGTGAAGCGACTCATGCTGATTCGTCCTCTCCAGTGGCCCTACCGTCATGCGGGGCAATGCGGTCGTCAGGGCCATTGTCGCTCAGAAGCTGTTCCCTGAGGATATCGACGCTCGAGTCAGGAAGGTTAGTCTCGAGATTCTCACCATGCGCTCGCGTGCTGATCCCTGCCTAGATTCTCGAGATGCTTCAGCGTGCTTATGACTCCGGTATCACGTTCGATGCCCCGGAGCAGTCTCTGGACACCGCTGAAGTTCGCAGTCTTCTTCGCAAAGCGGCAGCGGACGCCATAGTCCTTCTGAAGAACGAGAAGAGCATCCTTCCCATCGGACGTGACGTCGGCAAGATTGCTGTCATCGGCCCCAACGCCAAGCAGGCTGTGACCTCCGGCGGCGGCTCCGCTTCCCTCCTCTCAACGTACACCGTCTCACCGCTGGAAGGCATCGCCGCGGCCGCGAAGGAGATTGGCGCAGAAGTCGAGTTCTCGGTCGGGACGCTCTCGCACCAGTATCTTCCACCAATCGACCCGTATATCTTGCACAATGGCAAGAAGGGTGCTTTCTTCGAGTTCTGGAACCAGAGTCCCACCGATGATTGGCTTTCTACGACTCCTGACTTCTCAAAGACGGTCCCGCCTGCCGTGTGGAGCACTTCGACCAACTCGGCGAAGTGCTTCCTGGCCGATGGCATCGTATGCAGTTCTTGTCTCCAACCTGAACAGGGTCTCATGCCATCTTCTTCAGGACGACACCAAGGTCGACGAAATATGCTGGCTGAGGGTAAGTTCGTCGTCCCGTAGCAGCCATCGCAAGGAGTTTATGGTCTCTGTAGTTCACGACAACCTTCACACCTGACGAAGATGGCGACTGGGAGGTCGGCATGAACATCGCTGGCCGGGGCAATCTTTTCATCGACGAGAAGCTCATCATCGACCTCAGCGTCAACCCGAAGCAGGGCGACTCCTTCTTCGGCCTCGGCACCGTCGATGTCCGCACCGTCATGAAGGGACTCGAGGCTGGGACGCAGCACAAGGTCGAAGTTCGCTTATCCAACCAAGAGTTCATCGGCAGGGGCGCACCGTTTACGACCAGGGGTGGACTTCGCATCGGCGCTATCCGTCAGATCGACCCAGAAGAAGGCCTCAAGCAGGCCGTAGATCTTGCGAAGAAGTCTGACGGTGAGTGTTCTCGACATCCTTCCAGCGGTATAGCTTATCCCGCCTCACAGTCACTATCCTGGTTATCGGCTTGAACAACGAGTAAGTGTGGCAAATTCCTCCTTATTATATACGTGCTCAACTTGTTGTGTGTAGCTGGGAGAGCGAGGGTTATGATCGAGAAAATCTCGAGTATGTCCGTCGTCCACTCACGAGTATACGGATGCTGATTCATTCCGTAGCCTTCCTGGTCTGACGAACCGCCTTGTTACCGAGGTGCTCGCCGCCAACCCCAAGACCATCGTTGTCAACCAGTCTGGGACGCCTGTCGAGATGCCTTGGCTGAGCGATGCGCACACTCTTCTCCAGGTCCGTATATCTCTGCCTTTTAATGACAGGAATAGCTGTATTCACATCCAATCCTCGTAGGCATTCTACGGAGGGAACGAAGTAGGCAACGGTATGGCAGACGTCATTTTCGGCAAAGTCAATCCCTCTGGCAAGCTTGCCCTCACATTCCCGTAGGTCAACATAACTCAGCTTCTTGATGTTGTTATTGACGTTTGCAATTCACAGAAAACGTCTTGAAGACAATCCGTCGTATCCGTCTTTCGGCGACAAGCCTCAGGTTCATGGGAACATTGTCTACAATGAGGTGAGATTCCCAAATGACGGGTGAACGATCTCGTAGTGAATCTTCAAAAGGGTATCTTTGTCGGATACCGCGGATACGAAGTCAGGAAGCTGGCACCCCTCTTTCCATTCGGCTATGGGCTGTCGTACACCACCTTCGACTACTCTGCGCTCGAAGTCTCTTCCGTATCCGAGGACGGGAAGTTTACAGTATCGTTCACCGTCAAGAATACGGGCGACGTGGACGGGCGGGAGGTCGTACAAGTCTACATCGCCGACCCTGAAAGTTCCCTCCCGCGGCCTGTCAAGGAACTGAAGGGATTCGTGAAGGTCGGACTCAAGGACTTGACGCTAACGTCCCACCCCGTTTGCATCGGTTTCAAACTCCGTTGTGATGGCGCGTCTTTCTCACGCCCTCTGCGTCGGGCGGCGCACCCGCTGAACGCTGTAATATGCTCTGTACTTACGCCATCAAAATGTAAGAAAATGTGAATAGAAATTTACTTACACCCATCAATCCTGCACCAAGTTGCGTGCAGGACGAGAGCGATGATTTTTTCAACCCTCCATACCCCCAGACCATGCCACAATGCAACAAATGCGGTACAGACAAGCCCGAGTCGGCGTTCGAGAAGCGCTCCCGTAACACCAAGCACGGCATGAAGGGCGAGCTCAGCGCCAAGTGCACCGATTGCTCTGCGCGGGAAAAGGAGACACGCCAGCAGAAGAAGCGTCCCCGTTCCGCCCACGGCGATGCATCCTCCGCCACGCCAGCCGAGGCCATCCCGCTATCTCAGTTCCTTGACGAGATGATGGCCGTCATCGACCTCCCGAACCTTCGTCTCAAGCGCTGCGTCGATACCAGCTCAATGCTGCCGAGCCTGGTACCCGAGGACTTCGATAGGCTGGATCTAGAGCAGCGGGTTAAGCACTTGGCGAGTCTACTGGGAGACAGGGCTTCCATTCACTGGACGTGAGTACATCATTGTTATGGAATGATGCGACAGTGCCGACAGAACCTTCCCAGACCTGAGGGCGAGAGAGAGCTCAAGAGAAAGGCGGACGATGGCGGTGCCGGCTTCAAATTCACCTGTGCACAGTCCTGTACCCGTGTGCATAAGCCTAAGATGCCAAGACTCGAGGGAGAGGCTCGAGACAGAGACCGGAAGCCGCGGTTCAACTGCAAGGGCTTTCTGTACATCAACGCCACGAAGACATCTCCGCTTATGACCATCACCATGCGGCATGATGAGCGGCATCGGAAGTACGTGAACATAGAACTTCCGGATCAGTGGAAGGACTACATCGAGGAGCACGCGCTGTCTCGGACAGCCGGTGATGTACGTGACCTTGTTCTGATTTCTGCCCTTTACACTCATACCTCGATAGATTTGGAGGCATATCGAGCGTGAAGAGCTGAAGAAGCGCTCCGTGACGGACGACCCGATACCGTTCAAGTCATCCGCCGTGTACTACTACTGGCATACTGTCACAGAACAAGCCTGGAAGTTTGCGAAGGATCCGTTCGAGTCTGCGCGTGCGTTCCTCACCGAGAAGGGCGTCGAGAACTCCGTGGAAGTTCTGGAAATAGAAGATGTGCCGGGAACGAAGGCCCTTGCGTTCCAGATCACGGATTTCATGTCAGAATGGGCGGAACACACGCAGGAGCTGGGAATGGACTCGACGTGTGAGTA
This sequence comes from Phanerochaete sordida, assembly GCA_019973155.2. Taxonomy (NCBI): domain Eukaryota; kingdom Fungi; phylum Basidiomycota; class Agaricomycetes; order Polyporales; family Phanerochaetaceae; genus Phanerochaete; species Phanerochaete sordida. Next base: position 29,626 of record BPQB01000125.1, read on the forward strand.
TTTCCCCTGATTGCAAGCTAATCTGGCTGATCCGCGAGGCAGGGAACACAAACTCAGCCAACTTTGAGCTCTTTGCCGCCGTTGCAGGGGCGGAGGGCTCTGGGATTCCGCTCGCGTTCCTCATGATCCAAAGCAGCAAAGAAGCGGCTGAAGGAGCGAAGGAGCAGCTCATTACCTCCTTCCTCTCCCAGCTGAAAGCGCGCGGCGTGAACCCAGAGTACACGCTGTCAGATAAGGACTGGTCAGAAATAAATGCGATGAACGCAGTCTGGCCGAAAGCGAAGCACCTCCTTTGCTTTTGGCACGTTCTTCGCGCGCTGAAGAAGCGGCTAGCGAAGAACAAAGAGCGGCCGTCGAAGTACGACGCGGAAGCCGCCCATAGGGAATTCTATTTCATTTCCCCTACGTTCGTGCCCATTGCGCAGCAATCTGAGCCGGTACGCACATGCTGCCCTCCCGCTACATCATACGCTCACGCTGCTCCCTGTCTGCAGCTTGATCCGCCGCCAGTAGACCCTGTAAGACGAGTCCGCCTTCTCATCAAGGGCCGGCCCTCTGTCATCACGCGCGCACTTCCCAAAATCCGATTGAAGGGGCCTAAGCCGCCTAGCCCTGAGGACGACGCCACACCACCTCCAGAAGACTTCGACCTCGAGAGAGAGGCAGCTGGACTGGGTGCAGAAGTGCAGGGTTCAGACGACGAGGGTTCGGAGGACGAGGGGAATCATTGGACGGGGCGGCAGCGCATGGCGGCGGACGATCTGGACGCGTATGGAATACCCGATGCCCTTGATGATGACAGCTACGACTGCGCATACGAAGACGACGAATTCGACGCAGATGACCTTCGGCGTCAGGTGGACGGCGTCGCGTGCGATCCCGAGACCGATTCGGACGAGCCTGGCGAAGACCTCGACGGTTCGCAGCCGGACAGCCCTCCCACGACCCCTCCCTCATCTACCCCCCGCGCAAAGGCCAGGGAATACATTTTCTGCCCACCTGTACACCGCCTCCCCATTCTTCGCCTCATCGCAAAGCACGCCTCGCAGCACCCTCTGCTTCCCGAGCGCCATGGCGAAGCGCGCACCTCTTGGCTCATACACACGGACGCCGTGCAAGAGATGTATCAACACTGCGAGGCGAACCGCCTGGCCGACGTGTGGGCGTACCTGTGGAACAACTGGTACCAGCCGTCCAGATGGCGCCTGTGGGCTCGCTCAACGCATGCGGTGAGTATCTCATGCCATCGAACAACGATGATGGTCGAGGCACTATGGCGCAACATCAAAAGACTCACCCTCCACATGTACAACCGCCCTTCGCTCGACCTCGCGACCTGGGCGATCGTAACGAAGACCATCCCTCCTTACCGCTCCACCCTTTCCCGCCTCCTCGCCGCCTCTCGCCTCGGGTATTCGGGCCAACTTACCTCGATGCAGAAGGCGTTCAAGCGTAGCTGGAAGCGGCTGCTAAAGGTTCCGCAGACCGGCAAGTATGTCACCAGCGTCGAGACGTGGACCTGCGACTGCGGGTCCCAGAAGTACCATGCATACCTCCTATGCAAGCACCTCGTACAAGCAGCAGGGCCAATGCCTGCTTCTTGGTGGCTCCAAGCGACGCGCTATCACGTTCCCCCGTTCTACACGGTGCCTATCGATGGCGCGGTCGCAGATGCGCCCGAGTCCAAACGCTCGCGCGCATGGCTCGCGCGCATGGACGCAGACGCCCGCTCCTCGTCAGTCGAGAGCGACGACGACCGCATGGACGTAGAGGCCTCAACGGTGCGTCCTGTGTTCGTTCTCATTACCTGCATCTGGCTAACATACTGTTCCTTACCTCAGATATTGTCTTCCCCGAGCAAGCCGCCGCCCACCGGCCCTGATGGTTTGCTGCGCACTACTGCTGGGGATGGTGCTGGATTTGAGGTATGTCCACTGTCTTGTCCCGCAATTCTTCGTCGCTTACTCGGCTGTATGCTAGCTTGATGACCACAACCTCGTCAGAGTGCAACGGTTCACAGCTGCACTCCGTCAGGCCGCGGACATCATTGATGACCAATGGCAGAAGGATCCACACTCTCGGTTCGTCGAGAACGCCATGCGCTCCCTCCACCATGTGCCTCGCTTCGTCTCCGACGTGAACCTGCACCTTCAACGGCGAACTCTCCCCGTCACTAATAGTAGGATCGGCACTACTATGATTGGGTATCTGCACGACGACTGACCGTGTAATTATTGATATTTATCGTTCAATTATACGATAGAAATATGTACTGTATGTCGTGCCATCATACTACTCAATACGAGCCCTCAGAGTCCGTCAACACGACGACGCGAGACTTAGCGGCACGCGCAGGCGAGCCCGACGCGCGTCGGCGCAAGCGCTCGCGCGGAGTTTGAAACCGATGCAAACGGGGTGGGACGTTAGCGTCAAGTGACTCAAGGCAGGGGAAAGCAGCAAGGTCTCAGTGAATCTTGACAAGTACGCCATCAGCTTCTACGATGAGCGCAAGGGTGCATGGGTAGCAGAGGGAGGCAAGTTCACTGTGCTTGTTGCTGCTTCTTCAGCGGATGTGAGGTTGTCGGGGGAGGTTGAACTCAAGAAGAGCTTTTATTGGGAGGGCTTGTAGGATATTCGTACATCGCACCAACGGAATAAATAAGCACGCTTCGCCGTCCAACTGACGCTGTCGTCAGATTTTTGGGGCGTGCCCATACGTGCAGGTCATCATGGTCGCTGGATGGGCCAGAATTTTCGAACGCGTGTGACGGAGTGTTACGTAACAGCGTGACACGAATTCACGGAGAGTCCGCGCACGCGCTTAGCTGAGGACATTTACCAGCTTGCGCACAACTCACTGCAATGGCTGAACCACAGGCTATGTACGCTCAGGACGAGGTTCGTCAGCATTCGGTTACATGACTGTACGATCTTCTGAACTTACCATGCCGCAGTATGGCCGTCCATTCATTATCCTTCGTGAACAAGCCAGAAAGACGCGAAGTCACGGTATCGAGGCCATCAAGGTATGTGTCGCCCAAGATCACCTGTGGACGTGTCTAAACCTCCCTGCGCCATCCAACAGTCTCATATCCTTGCGGCAAGGACAGTCTCGAACATAATACGGACATCGCTTGGCCCAAGAGGTGAACACGAACTGCGCAATCCGGTCTTGCGTGCGCTCATTGGCGCTTTGCCTAGGTCTTGACAAGATTCTCATCTCCCCTGACGGCGAGATCACCGTGACGAACGATGGCGCGACTATTCTGGGACAGATGGAGGTTGACCACCAAATTGCTAAGTTGCTCGTGCAGCTGTCGAAGAGTCAGGACGATGAGATTGGTGACGGTACAACTGGTGTCGTTGGTGAGTCCCTCAGACATTCTTCTGTGCGCGCGCATGTTCAGCGTTGCTTTACCAAGTCCTTGCTGGCGCACTCCTGGAACAAAGTGAAGCTCTTCTCGACCGCGGCATCCACCCCATCCGGATAGCAGATGGCTTCGACCGTGCTTGTGCTGTCGCAGTCGAGCACTTGGACAAGATCTCCGACACCGTTCCGTTCAGCCTGGAGAGCACTGAGAACCTGTTCAAGACCGCCATGACTTCGCTCGGTAGCAAAATGTGCGTGAGTTGGCGCCTCACAGTTGGTCGTGCTGACACGCTGGTAATGCAGTGTCTCGAAGGAGCACCAGCAGTTCGCGCGTATCGCCGTCGAGGCCGTCCTCGCCGTCGCGGATCTTGAACGCAAGGACGTGCCTTTCGACCTCATCAAGGTCGAGGGCAAGGTCGGCGGCTCGCTCGCTGACACGACCCTCATCAAGGGTGTGCTCGTGGACAAGGACATGTCGCACCCGCAAATGCCGCACAGTGTCAAGGACGCGAAGATTGCCATCCTCACCTGCCCGTTCGAGCCGCCACGCCCCAAGACCAAGCACAAACTTGACATCACGAGCGTGGAGGAGTACAAGAAGCTGCGTGAGTACGAAAAGGAGAAGTTCGAGGACATGATCAAGCGTGTCAAGGACACTGGCGCGAACCTCGTCATCTGCCAGTGGGGCTTTGACGATGAGGCGAATCACTTGCTCATGCAGAATGAGCTCCCTGCTGTGCGGTGGGTTGGTGGCCCGGAGATCGAGGTCAGTAGAACACACCTCGTATATGCCGTTTATTTACATTTGACCCCAATAGCTTATCGCCATCGCTACCCAAGGTCGCATTGTCCCCCGCTTCGAGGATCTGACACCAGAGAAGCTGGGTTACGCGGGTGTCGTCCGTGAGGTCACGTTTGGTACTACGCGCGACAAGATGCTGGTCATCGAGGAGTGCGCCAACGCTCGGACAGTGACCGTCTTCGTCCGTGGTAGCAACAAGATGGTTCGTCCATGCGGCATTAACCTACTGAAATCCTGTCTGACCTCCCTGTAGATCGTTGACGAGGCTAAGCGTGCCCTCCACGACTCTCTGTGCGCTGTCCGCAACCTCATCGTCGACAACCGTGTCGTCTACGGTGGTGGCTCTGCCGAGATCAGCTGCTCGCTTGCCGTCGGCAAGGCTGCAGACGAGATCCCGAGCATCGAGCAGTACGCCATGCGCGCGTTCGCTTCTGCCCTCGACTCTGTGCCCCTTGCGCTCGCGGAGAACAGCGGTCTGTCGCCCATCGAGACGCTGGCGGAGGTCAAGAGCAGGCAGGTCCAGGAGGGCAAGTCGTCGCTGGGTATTGACTGCCTCAGCAAGGGCAACAGCGGTGAGTATATGCTGTGGTCCTTGTTGTGGAACAGATGACTAACGGCGACCCTAGACATGAAGGAGCAGTTCGTCTTCGACCCACTGATCTCGAAGAGGCAGCAGTTCCTCCTCGCGACGCAGCTCGTCAGGGCGATCCTGAAAATTGGTATGTCTCTGAGAGCTTGTAGTTGAATGCGACTAACGGTGCACTTCCCCGCAGACGATGTCATCATTGCCGGTGAATCTGAGGAATAGATGCTAGCATTTTGTAGAAATAGTACAATGGTATAATAAGCTACCCAACGTCATACTTCTGATTGAACATGTGTGCGGTTGTGGATTTGTCTCCTCGCACGGCGCACAAGCACCCCGATCGCGATTCTTGAGCGCATCCTACATGCTCTTCACCACCTAGTTGTGCACCTCTTGCCCTATCAACGCGTCCGCCGCTCGCCGTCGTCGGCCGTACCGCCATGACACCACCCGACGGAATATTTCTGACAGATCAGATGTCCCGTCCCTGACGGCGTCCATATTACAGCACGCTCCCGCCTAGGCGGGAACGCTGAAACGACCTCCGCGCACGCTGCCCACGCCCTCCCACTTCTCCTTCTTGACTATCCTTCCACCTCGACCAGCTCCGCACCTCGAGTACCATGTCAGAGACGATCGTAGCGACGCAGGCCGCGCCCGTCCCGAGCCTTGCGACCGCAAAGCCCGCGGGCGAGGGCCTCACGCCCGCACAGCAGAAGCTCGCCGCGGACGTGCTCGCGCACTTTGCGCGGGAGGACTACGCGCTGCCCGTGAAGGAGGGCGAGAAGGCGCTCACGGACGAGGAGAAGTTCTGGCTGGTGCGTGTCTGCGCTGCGTCCGCCGCGTTGGCAGAGGCCCGGGACTCACGCCCCGCCAGACGTACGAGTGCATCCTCAGGTGCGCGCGCCGCTGATGCATGGCGGGCAAGGGCTGAGCATGCGCACGCAGGTACTGCCGCGCGACGAAGTGGGGCACGGCACAGCAGACGGTCAAGCGGCTCGAGGAGACCCTGCAGTGGCGCCGCGAGTTTGGGCTGTACGACGAACGCTTCACGCCTGAGCATGTCGAGCCCGAGGTACGTTTGCTCGCGCTGTCCAACATGCGCACTGTCCTGACAGTCGTGGCAGGCTCTGACGGGCAAGATCGTCGCGTACGGCTTCGACGTCGACGGCCGCCCCGCGCTGTACCTCTGCCCGAGCCGCCAGAACACGGAGGAGAGCCCGCGGCAGGTCGAGTTCACGGTGTTCATGCTCGAGCGATGCATCGACCTCATGGGTCCGGGCGTAGAGTGCGTACGCACAATTTCATTTTGGTTACACGAAGTTGACAGATGTACAGATCTATTGCGCTCATGGTCGACTACGGCCAGAAGTCGCCCAAGAGCCCGTCCCTGGGCATGGCGCGCACGGTACGCCCCCCACATTCGTCACTGGACGCCCCAGCCCCCTCGCTGACGCGCCGCAGGTGCTCAACATCCTGCAGTCGCACTACCCCGAGCGGCTCGGGCGCGCGCTGATCATCAACGTGCCGTGGGTGCTCAACGCGTTCTACAAGCTCATCACGCCGCTCATCGACCCGGTCACGCGCGACAAGATGCGCTTCAACCCGAAGACGGTGCAGGACGGGCTCTTCGCCGCGCCCGCCGTCTGGGCCGCGTTCGGCGGCGCCGTCGACTTCCGCTACGACCACGCGGCGTACTGGCCGCACCTCGTCGCGCTCGCCGCCGCGCGGCGCGCGGCGCAGATGGCGCGCTGGCGCGAGCTGGGTGGGAAGGTCGGGGTAAGGGAGTGGGAGATTAGGCAGGGGGAGGAGCCCGTGGTGGAGGAGAAGCCGGCGGAGGCGGCGGCTGCGGCGGAGAAGGCCTCGTCGTAGAGCTGTGTGCGGCGGACTTGACGCTTTGTTTCATCTAGATTGGACCGCTTCGGATCGTATAGCTTCTTGACTGATGCAAGGTGCCCATAGACATCGAACTCTTCCCCGTGCATCATCGGTTGAGCGGCTCTTCGCTTCTACTCAGGTTCGTAGCTTGTTGGGCAGACCGCCAACGCGGTGTTGTGCTAGCCGCGCATCATGCGGACGGTCTGCATGTCGGGCATGCACGATTTCTCTTCCATGAAGTACTTGACGATGTCCCGGGCATCACAGCCCACCGCTGTGCGCAGCATCTCCTGGCTGACCGCGATCCTGTCCTCCAGCCTTCTCTTCTTGTGCCCCCGCCTCGCCACCACGGCCTCGTCCTGCCTCTGCCTCTTCCCCTTCACCACGCCCTGTGCCGTTCCCTCCGCCCCCTTCTCTGCATCCGTGGCCATCGCAGGGTTCGCGTCCGGCTCGATGAGCATCTTGACGAGCGGCAGGTTCTTGCGGCGGACGGCCGCGAGGACGGCGATGCCGCCCTTGCACGCGGGCGACGCGCCGTGCGCGAGCAGGAACTGCACGAGCGGCACGAAGCCCGCGGCGACCGCGCGCGTGAGCGCGTAGCCGTCCCAGCAGTTCGCGTTCGGGCGCGGCATGCGCGGGTGCGCGAAGAGGTAGCGCAGGAAGGGCAGCGGGCGGTCGTGTGCGCCCCACGGGCGCGTCGACCGCGGCGAGAGCGGGCGGAAGAGCCGTCGGGGGAGCTCGATCGTCCCCGCGGTGTCGGGCGCGGCGCGTGTGTACTCTGGGAGGCGGAAGAGGGCGTCAAGCACGGGCTGGGTGCAGACGGGGTATCGCAGGATGCGGGTTATGAGGGCGCCGCCGGGCTTGACGAGGCCTTGGTCGTCTGCATGACGCGCGAGGAGGTATTCGGCGGTCACAGACGAGGGAGCGTTCCTGCACACGGAGTAGAGGTGTTTGCAGGTGTGGGGAAACTGGTGCCAGGCCGAGAAGATGAAGACCTCGTAGAGCAGCTATCGGTGCACCTGGTCAGACGGGGAGAAGTAGAAGGAGAGCGGACACGCACTTCGACCGGGAGCGACTGCAGAGAGTGTGCAGTGTGCAGGCCTGCGTCCATCCTAGGCCATGAAAGCCCCAGGGAGGAGGGGGGACGATAAATAGTATGTACAGGATGCTGGGGCTTGCGTATGTAAGCGACGCCGGGAGTTTTCAGGCCTTAGGGCGCCTCATGCCCACGTGTGCTATGATCGATCACACGCCACGAAGCCCGATCGCATCTCGCTGCTGTGCCTCACCAGGCACCCACGCAGACAAGCGTGTATATGTCGCAGATGGAAATCAAACAGGACTAAGTAGCGTGTACAAAAGCGTCATATCGTAAAGTAGACCAGTAATCATCAAGCCTTCTCGACCTCAACTTTGTGGTCGGAATGCTGGTCGTGCACCTCGGGAAGGGCAGTCTCGTCCCCGAATATCTCTGCCATCTCCTCCAAAGATTTGCCTTGGCACAATAGCACTGTTAAAGGAGGCTTTGAAAAGACAGTCGCACGACGACTCACCCTTGGTCTCGGGGAAGAACAGTGCGATGACGACAAAATCGATAGCGTTCAGGCAAATGAACAGAAGATAGTACCGCCAGCTGACGTTGTTGATGGCCAAGTTGGAGACCTGCGAAAACAAGATGTTAAACGCCCAGTTGGCGCAGGTCGCCACTGCAAACATGGACCAGCCGTTAGAAGTTGTGATGGGACAGAACTATAGTCAACGCACCGGAAGTGCCGATGGACCGAGTCCGGGTCGGGAAGACCTGCGCGACGACGTAGTGAGACTCGGAAGAACAGGCCCCAAAAACGCAGAGACGCACCTCAGAGGCCAGCACCCAAGACACCGGCCCAAACGACACCGAGAAGAAGATGCTCGTCATGAAGATCATCGCGATGCCCGCGCGCTGCGCCGAGGTGTGCGTGTTCGCGACGCCGTCGACGACGGGCGGGAAGCACGCCACGATCGCGGTCAGGACCGAGTACGTCACCACGAAGCTGCCCGCGCCAAACATGAGCGGCTTCTTGCGCCCGACGGTGTCGAGAATGAGCGTGATGAAGCTGGGCGACACGCGTGAGCCAGCAATCACAGCGGTGCACGGCGATACGCACAAGAAATTCGTGATGGGCCCGACCGCGCCGTAGATGCCCTGCACAAGCAGCGACTGCCCGGGGCTGAGGCCGAGCGCCTGGTACATCGACGGCCCAAAGTAATTGATCACTACACCTCCCGTTCAGCACACACGCCACGCCCGCAGACACAACCCGCGCACCGTTGATCCCGGAGAACTGCCCGAAGACCTGCACGCCGACGGCGACGAGCGTGCGCTTGAGCATCGCGCGCGTCTCCCAGAGGTCGGACAGGTTGCGCGAGCGCGCGGACGCCTCGGCGTGGATGACGCCCTGCATCTCGACGAACTCCGCGTCGGCGTCCGCGCGCGCCTCGGGCGTCGCGCCGCCATGCAGCCGGAGCACGACCGCGCGCGCCTCGTCGTCGCGGCCCTGCTCGAGGAGCCAGCGCTGTGCGTCGGTGTCAGTATCGGGAAGCGGGGAAGCAGGGAGGCGGGCGCACCGGCGAGTTCGGCAGGAACTGGATGCCGACGAGCAGCAGGAACGCGGGGACGAGCTGCAGCCCGAGCGAGAGGCGCCATCCCTGGTTGCCTTCGAGGTACTGACAGCCGTAGCCGACCCAGTTGGCGACGATGAAGCCGATGCCGATCATCTGCTGCGCGAGGCCGACGATGAAGCCGCGGATCTTTGGCGGCGCGATCTCTGTCTGTGGACGGGATGAGTACGGGGATTTGCCCGAGGACCGAAGAAGACGCACGTTGTATAGGGGAACGGTCATCGACAGGACTCTGCAGGGAGTATAGTCAGTGTAATAGGCCTGAGCGACACGATGGAATGCTCTTACCCGATGGCGAAGCCTGCGACGATACGTCCTACGAGCATGCATGCAAAGTTGTTCGCTCCGCCCTGCATGGCGCATCCCCACAATGCGATGACTGCTCCAAGCTGTAGGCAAACTTAGGTGATCTGTGCAAGGAAGTGAGGCATGTTGACCCACCTGAATGCTGCGTTTCCGGCCCAGCTTGTCGTTTGTCCTAGCGGCCAGTCGTGAGAAACACCCATGTGTCCGTCTGTCTGCAAGACTCACCATCCTGCGAGCGCCGCACCGAAGAAACAGCCTCCAGTAAACGTCGACACCACAGCACCAGACAAACTGTCATAATTCTCGGGGTGCCCAATGAAGGCCTTGAACGCGGGGAAGGTAATCACCGAGGCGATGATCCCGCTGCGGCAGCCGTGAGCTTCGCTCCGCCGGCAGCGCGCAGTCGGCTCACCTGTCATATCTGCGCATCCGGGCCCCGCATCAGGCTTCGCCGTGACATACACCAGAAGCCGCAGAGAGAAGCGCACCCAAACAAAAAGGATCCTGCGCGATCAGCCGCCGTGAGCTCGGTGCCGCGCAGCGCAGACGGGGGCACGCACCGATCGAGCAGAAGACCGCAGTGAAGATGTTGAAGGCGCGGCCCATCGCGGCGAGGCGTGCGGCGTGTGTCCGGGGGTGCAGCAGAGGCGCAGGAGCCGTCCGCTGCACCCTGCACACGCCCCAGCTCTTATTGCCCACGGCGAAGACGCACGGCGAAAGCTCGGGGCGGACATGTGAGGGGGCTTACTCGCGACGCTGGCGGTGCGTCTGCCCAGGCATGCTAGGTGTGCCCGCAATATGCCTGGGGCGGCCGGTGGGCATCATCCACGGGACCCGTGACCGCGCCTGCTCGCCCGCGGCGGCCAATCCCAGCGCGAGCGCGGGCGCTGCGGGGGCGCGGCAGCGGTCCGGCCGTGGCCCGATCGCGACGGCGCGGGGGTGAGAAGAGATCAAGGGTAGATGCGTGGATGGATTTGGAAGGAGGTGTAGGTTGGACGTGCGAGTGCTCGGACGTGGTCGTGCACGCTCCGGGGTGTGTTGAGGGCGATCGTCCGGGACGGCTTTGAATCAGGCACTCTATCGCCGACAAAATATCGGCTGGCTGAAGCTAGGCGTGCGTAGGACACCGGCCGATGCTCATTGCAAGCCCGCAGTGAGCGGATACGCAGTCATTTTCTCGATTCAAAGCTTGTGATAGTTACACGGGTGGCGTTGGCCCTGTAGTCGTTATGTTATCAAGCATGACATCTCGTACCGAGCTCACTCTCTGGAAACAGTTTCATCCTCGGCCTCATCCTTGATTTCTTGCTTGATCTCGTCTTTCACTTCTGGCGAGGCGGTGTCTGTTTTCAGCTCGTCCAAAGGATAGTAGAGGGGTAGGATATCCCTGTACGGGTTGATGAGGAATATGTATAGCCTGCATCAAATGGAGACGCACTCGTAGATCTCTTTGTCGTGATCACTCCAGACCACAAAGATGACGCGTTCGATCTAGTGTGGCATACGTGAGTCCACCATGATCAAATCTATTCCGAGTTGTCTGACCTGTGAGCCTGTCTCTGAGGTCAGGAAATTTCGCACTTCGTCTAACGCGACATGTGTCGCGTCCTCGACCGGGTAGCCGTAGACCCCGGTAGAAATCGAAGGGAACGCCTGGAGCAGCGCATATAGTCAGCTCGTTCAAAGCTGCTGTGCCATGCAACACGCACAATGTGCTTCAGAGACTTTGCCGCTGCGATCTCCATGCTTCTGCGATAGCAAGAGGCGAGGAGATCGGCGCAGTATTCCGAATCTTCGGACGAGTAGACTGGCCCGACTGTGTGTATGATGTGCTTGCTGCAAACAAAGCGTCAATTGAGACGTAGAGCGCTGGAAGCTGTAGGAAGGACTCACGCCGGGAGATCATAGCCCTTGGTGATCTTGGCATCCCCCGTCGCGCACCCATGCAGGGTTCTGCCTGTGTCGCGCGACCAAATGAGCGTGATAGGGTTGGCCAAGGTTTGCGGTGGTACGCACACTCTGCGAGGAGCTTCCTTCCGGCGGCTGCGTGGATAGCTCCGTCGACTGCGCGAGAAGCGTCACCAAGACAATAACGCGTGCCGTCAGCGTTGACTAACCTCCCCCACCACCTGCGGACGTGATCAGCCTAGTGCGCGTTGGTCATTGGGCGGGCGGCGCACCTAGCAGGGATCTGTTCGCGGCGTTCACGATGGCATCGACCTCGAGCGCGGTTATCGTTCCTTGGCTGGGCAGCTCCGTGTTAGCAGCTCCGAGGGTGTCTCATGATCTCCTCCGTCGCGTGGGCCGGCGAGACATACTGACTAGAGCGAGACACGGTCGAGGAGGTTCCCTGCGTGCTTGTACCGGAGGGCGGCGGGGTCTGCGGGGGCGAGCTTGCCGAGCCTGTAGAGCTGGCGGAGGGTGGGTACTTCTGCGAGGGGAAGCCTCATGGCTGGAGGAGGCTGGAGGTGTATGTGGGCGCCAGGACGCCCCGTGTGGGCCATGACGGCATTTTCCGCGGAGGGCGTTCTAGCGCAAGAGGTGCGAGACGAGCTCAGGTCGATATTCGACGCTGATGGCTGCCTTTTGTCCTTCGCCACGACGATATTGTCTCTGCATGGCCCCTTCCCGAGACCAGCGTGCGGCCCCGCCAGCGACGTCCGCTGTCCCCGCCAGAATCGACGCAGCCATCGACCACGTGGAGGCGACTTTGTCTCCGCGGATGGGCGGGTCGGGCGCCTCCGACGTTGTCCTCCGCCCAGGCTCTTTTGGGTCGTCTTGTACTCGCGATATATAACCTCCCGCCCTCCCGCCGTAGCTTCCATCCAACATTTACCGCATGGGTGGGGTCCTCTGCTGCTGCTCAGAGCCCGTCAACTTCGACGGCGAGGTCGACCTCTTCCACTTCGACCTCCACCGAGCCGTCGGCAAGGGCGCTTTCGGCAAGGTCGGTCCTCGCGTCCCCCACTTCTCTGCTCCCGCCCTCACGCGTCTGCTATTAGGTCCGAGTCGTCGAGCACAAAAAGACGAAACAGCTTTACGCCCTCAAGTACATCGACAAGGCCAAATGTATCAAACAAAAGGCCGTTGCTAACATCATCCAAGAACGGCGACTACTCGAAGAGGTACGCTCCGTCCCCCGCCTTAGCATGAACCGTTTAATCTCACACGGGAGCTGTACGCCAGATTGACCACCCCTTCATTGTCAACCTTCGTTACGCCTTCCAGGATGACGAGAACTGTTTCTTCGTGCTCGACCTCATGCTGGGCGGGGACCTGCGCTGTACGTTCGCTACCATCACTGCCCTGACAGCTGCTTACATAGCAGGGCGTGTGCAGTCCACCTCGAGCGCAAGGGCCGCCTCGAGGAGGCAGTGGTCCGCTTCTGGATAGCAGAGCTCGCCGAGGCGTTGAACTACCTGCGCAAGCAGCGTATCATACACCGCGACCTCAAGCCAGACAACATCTTGCTTGATGCCGCAGGGCATGCGCACATCACAGACTTCAACGTCGCCATACACTACTCGGAACGCCGACTACACACGAGCGTCGCGGGAAGTATGGCGTACATGGCGCCCGAGGTTGTCGGGCGGAAGGGCTACACCTGGTGTGTCGACTGGTGGAGCTTGGGTGTGGTTATGTGGGAATTGCTCTTCCACCGCCGCCCCTTCGACGGCCGCACGACGGAGAAGATGACGAACGCGATCCTGAAGGACCCGCTCAAGTTCCCGAACAACGTCGACGAGATCTGCAGCCCGGAGTGCCAGGACTTCGTCAAGGGGGTGCGTATATGCGCCCAAAATCAGCTGCATCGTGCTTATCCTGCATCAGCTACTTGACCGGAACCCGAAGACGAGGCTTGGCTGCCGCTCAAGAGGGCAGGGCATCGATGACGTCCATAATCATCCATGGATGGCATCTATGGACTGGGACAAGGTCCGCAGTAAGGACCTTCAGCCCCCGTTCGTGCCAGACGTGAGTCCCGTGAGATATATATCACAAATGCTATCTCACCCCACGTCCAGATGAAGAAGGCCAACTTTGACGTGTCACACGAGCTGGACGAGTTCATGATGGTGGAGAAGCCGCTCACGCACTCGAAGCGGAAGGCGAATCCCGACCTCGAGAAGATGAAGCCCGAGCTGCGGGAGATGGAGGAGCAGTACGTTGTATCGTCGCGTTTCCGTGCCTTGTTCTCATATGGGCGTCCTAGGTTCACCGTGTACGACTCCACGAAGAACAACCGCCAGTCCTACTACCCGCACAACCAGCGCATCGTCACGTCCGTCACCAGCAGCGACGACGACGAGCTTGGCGCTGTGCTGCAGAGCGCAACAAACACGCTCCTGCCCGCGGCGACCCTCGATCGCACCTCTGCCAGCTCGCCGCCGCCCGACATGGAGCGCAGCGGCGCACCGCCCATGACGCTGCCGCGGACGTCCGAGTCCGTCGACCTGCGACAACGACCGTCAGAGGCGGGGAGCCGCGCGACGACCGTCAGCCGCCGCTCAGAAGCCACCGACCGCCAGCGCGCTTCGCCATAGTGCCTGGCACCTGTTCCCCCTGCTTGCTTGCTTCCCAGGACCCCGGACCCACTGACCCTCCTTGCATATCTCTGCTTGCTCCCTCTTTGCATCAATCTAACCAACGGTCGAGGCAGGCTTCGGCGCTGTACACCACCACACTCATGCACCTTTCCGGCCGCTCCGCTACACGCCTCCCAGGGACACTCGCGCTTGTATCCTGTACTCATCGGGCACCAGATATCCTATTCGCACTACCCTCGCCACTAGCATAATACTGTATACCACCCTCATTCGCACTTTGTCTTCTTCTCACTGCTGGGTCTGGAGGCGCATCTGCTTTTGCTGCACGCGTACATAGCCGTCAGGAAATACCCTCGCACGTATCTTATTTACACGCGGTTCCCGCGCGCCGCTTGCTCTTCTTCCGTTCTTGCTACAGGCCTAGGATAAGGGTCCCGTTAATAGAAATAGCGTATATGAAATCCTGGTACCAGACATCAACGGAGACAGCGAGCGTGTGCGGTGGGAAAGCAGGCGACGAGCGTGGCATAAGGGACGGTGAACACAGCGCTAAGGGGACAGCGGGGCGCGGGGCTGAAGCGAAAACCTTGCAGTCAAGAACAACGTCCAGCGCGAATTTCAAAAGGGGGTGTGGGGTCACAGCGACTCGTGCCGGTACGGCGACGAGGAGACGGCGGCCTCGTTGCGCATGCCGCGCGTGAGCATCATGAGCAGGTTCTCGATCCGCGCCTGGCGGTCCTGCACGCCAGGGTAGACGGCCGTCAGCACACCGTCGCCTCGAGGACCGGCCAAGCAAACGCACCTGGAGCTCCTTCATCTCGTCCTTGAGCCGGTTCACCGGCAGGCCGCGTATGTCGTCCACGAGGCCCTCGAGCCGGCGCACGCGCTCCTCCGCCGCCGCCACCGACACGCCCACCGACGCGCCCACGGCCGGCGGCGGCGCGAGCCGCTCGTGCGACGCCGAGATCGTGCGGCGCCCCGTGTGCCGTGCGTAGAGCCGGCTCAGCGGGCTCCGCGGCCCGACGGTGGGCACCTCTGCGCTGTTGTACGGCTCGACGAGGTCGGGGAGCGCCGTCGAGCGGTGCACGGGCGACCCGCCCGGCGGCGTGCGCGGGCTTCGCGGCGCGCGGAACGAGCGCAGGCTCGTCGCGCGGCGGTTCAGCGGCGGGGCACTCCCGGAGGGCGGGGGCGAGGTCGCGCGCGCGCTGGAGCGCGAGATCGTCGAGAGCGCGCCGCCCACGTCGTCCTCGTCTTCGGATTCGAAGAGCTCGTATGTTTCGGACGCGTCGATGTCAAAGATCGCGTCGTAAAGATCCATCGTGCTCGCACCGACAAGCCGTTCTAGGAACGGCAGGTGCTTCACGCCGCGGAACACGCTGTTGTATAGGTCCTGTGCCGTCGCCGTGCTGGATTCGCGGAAGTGGCGCCCTTGTGCGAGGTAGCGTTCGTAAATCGCTATAGCAATGAGCCACGGGAACGACTAGGGTGTACAAGGGTGAATACAATGTTGTCAATGCAAACTTGTGAAGACTTCTTACGGTCAGCTTGATAAGGAAAACGTTCGCAGAGTGCAGTGCTCTGGGCGTCAAAATGCAGGACAAGGGCCACAAAATTAAGAACGCGAAGAGGTTGAACGGCGGTTGATAGCTGAAGAGAGCATCTGACTTCACGCTAAACATAGGTGAACACGAGGCTTGATATCCGCTGAAGGTGATCACATACCCTTCGATGGTCGAAATCGCAAATTGGAACAGATACTGCGGCAGTTGTCAGGATTATGCAGAGGCAGAAATACAAGAAATTGACCTCCTGTGTCGCGTTCTGCATAGAAAGCGATGAGCTCAAGGTAGTCCATGAGATCCAGAAACACTCACCGCATCGATACGAGCAAAGGTGTTCGACAGGATGGAAATAAGGACTGCCAATGTTGGATCAGCACAGTTCCGCAAGGGCGAGAACTCTCACATACTAGTCAGCAGTAGCGTATTCGACAGCGCAGCGAAGGATGTCATGAGAATCGGACCGAACACCGGGTGAAAGCTCTCCGCTTGTGCAAAACTGAGATACGTGTTGCCGAACCAGATCTGTACCATGAGCCAAGCTATACTCTTAACGCTCCACTTATCCCCCGCTGTCAATTAGCATCAGCACTCGGCTTGGAGGGCAGGGCGAAAGTAACCCACCAAGGCTATGCAGCGTGTACAGAAGGCCTGAGAAGCAGATAGCCGCGATACCAATGAAGAAGATGAAATCCGAGGCCATGGCACGGAGGGCTCTGCAACGTGGATCAGACCAAGGGTACTAACTGGGGCGGCCTTGAGACGTACAGCACGACTACATTGTTCTTCACGGCAAAGAACGCCAGTCTGTAGGCGTGGCAATCTTAATATGGGGTAAAACAAAGCAGCGCACGGACTAACCGAGGAAACAGAATACACGCTCCACAAGCCAGGATATCAAATGCGAGGTCCGAGGAGTCAGCTGTTCGACGGACGTCGTCAGCAGTGACGGCTTCCATAGCAGCGATAGATCACGCACGGTCATGGTTGACGAGCCCCTTGATCCTGAATATGAGATAGAGGATGCAGATGATGACGAACGATGTGTCGAACACGTTCCAAATCTATATCGCGATGAGCACACCCAAAATATTACCACCGAGTAGTAAGTCCTCACACTTGCGATGTAGACTGTACGGGCGAGAATATCAGCACAGTTCGCCACTCGTCCATGCCGCGTACTTACTGCCCCATCCGTGCTCTTTCGACGCAGTGTACTCATCAAGGGCGAAGGCGGCAGCAAAGACGACGAAAAGGACCTCGAACGGCGTCATGTGCTCCAGGTCCTTGTCTGCATATCGTCAGTTCTCGCACGCTTCAGTGTTGCGTCTGCACTCACTCAGTAGCGCAAGAAGAAACAGTGTCAGCAGCGCTGCGAAGTTGATGAACTCGAGCACGGCACCGTAGCGCGGGACGCGAAGGCGGTAATGATCGAGGAATGGCCGGCGGCGCACGTCGTACAGCTCAATCGCGCGCGGCTTGTAGTTGTCCGAGAGCACGGTGCGGTGCGATGTCATCGAAAAGATTATGTGGCCCCGGTAGATGTCGTTCACGACTGCTTGCACGAGTGGCGACGACAGGAAGTGCTTTGACTCTGTCGCGATCGCCATCTTCGCTTGCCATTAGTGGGCGCAGCGGACGGATGACAGGTGAGTGCACACCTCGAGCGCACACTGCGGCTCACTCAGGCGCTCATCGTCGCGGCCTACAGCTTCTCGCACATCGTGGACGACCTCGGGCGGTGCACCGGCGAGGGGGTTCCAACTTGCGGTGAGCGTCGCGGCGAGCTGGAGCTCGTTGGTGGAGAAGCGCGCCAGGAGCTTCATCGCGAGCAGCTCGCACACATGCGCTCGTGCAAGCATGACGCCTGAATACGCGAGGTGGGCGGCCGCCTCGCCGAGGAAGTGGCTCCGCACGACGAAGCACGCGTATACGACGGCCATGTTCTCCAGCTTCGCGTATTTGAACACGAGCGGACGGACGACTGCGAAGTTGATGTCCGACGCGGTGAGCTGACTAGACACAGTCAATTCCGACCATTATGGGCGAGACTGGCTGGTGGATGGCACGTACTCCCAGCTCAACGCAGAGTCTACAAGAGAGAAGCTGCATCAGCATCCCGCAAGCTCGCCCACGTCAAAGGGCGGGAGGTTAGGACTCACCTATGTTCGACTGTCGCATGGACCCATAAGCACACACAATTGCGTCATGGCGCACCCTCAGCATGGGCCAAAGCATCGATACGCACCGTGACATCTTTCTTGAGATTCGGAATCAGCGGAAATACCTTGACCGACGCCAAATATTCGGTCGTCGGTGCCAAGAGATGCTCCGTCTGTTCTTCGTCCCTCCTCTGGGACATTTCCGCGTGTATTCGGACGGTGCGCCCGTCCACGAGTGTTTTTAGGCCAGGTGCGGCTGTGGGAGGGTTAGCGACGCGCGGAGGACATGGACGAGCAGGAACAGGTCAAGCGCGCTTAAGCGCCGTGGCTACACTACAGCGTGCCATCGGTGACGCAGGTCCGCGTGCACACTGCGCAGGCCTGGACGAGCAAAGCGACGACGGCCGAAATATTCTGCACGCTTCACAGTCGGGGAAAAATACACGGTTGGGCTCGTTAGATACGCACAAGAGTGGTCCATGATGTGCACAAGGTGCATTTTGTTGGAGTGTAGCATGACTCGAAGCAGCGGCCTCTCACAGATCAGACGGTAATTATAAATGCCTAGTACCTACGCTTCAGCTATACTATGAATATTCCTAGCCTCCTCAATGCCGGGAACATGGTGACAAGCTCTTCCTCGCACGCATGCCTGCATCCTTCGCCCAGTCCACTCGCTGGCGGAGCACTATACACGCCAAGCCTAACAAGCCGAACGCACCCCTCGTTTACGAGCCCGAGGACCTCGGCCTCGAATGCGCGCACAGAGGCGTCATCTCTGCGCAGAACGTCGAGCAGCGCATCGCCTGTTTGAGTCTTGTCTGTTAGCTGACGGTTCGGCACCAACTGTACATCGAGCAGCGTCAGTGGGCCCGTCCTCGCGCGCGTGCGAAGCGTGTCGAGCGACGAGATTGCGCGGGCTAGAGGCGATGCACGCGCAAGATCCTCCCCGCCAGCGAGCGAATGAGCTCTGCGTGCGCGCGAGAGGGGCAACTCGATAGCGAGGGTAAGCGATTGTAGATGCCGAAGCGTGGAGAAATCGAAAGGTGGGATAACGGGGTAAATGGAAGCTAGGAATGAGTAAAGGCGACTGTGAGATTGCCAGAGATCAAGAAAACAGGCGATGCGGACCTGTTGCATTTGTCGAGGGCATCGTGCATTTTAGATCCTCAATGGTGTGGGCGAACGCTTTCATGAGCTCAATACCGTCTGATGCGTTTGCAAAGCTCAGCGCACGCATGTCGAGCTGTCGAAGCGGCCGTTCTCGTGCAACAGCGGCCTGAAGAGCATCGCAGATGGCGCGCGGACACGTCGAATCGCGGAAGACGAGGGAAGATACGCGAGGATGAATATCTTGCGGAGTGGAGTAGTCCGACACGGGGAGCCATTCCTTGATGTCCTCTAGGTGGAGCTTGCCAACCGAACGGAAGCAGCGCAGGAGATCGCAGAGGACGCGTGAGTCATGTGGACGCCCATGGCAGACCCAGCCTTCGACGCTCAAGGAGTCCAGAATGATGGGCATTGACGGGGGAGGTGCAGGTATGCGTTTACCCAGGAGTCCTCTGAGCTTCAACGAGCGCAGTGCGGGGAAAAACAAAAGGTGCTGCGGCAAGTCTGCTCCGATATAGGGATGTATGTGGGTTATTCCCCATCTCACGGTGAGTCGTTGGATGTACGTCTTCACGACGAGGAATACCGGAGATCGAACGAAGTCTTGCAGGAAGCACCGCTTCAGGATCCACTGTTCGTGTGGATGTTCAGTCCGAGCGAAGAGAGAGACTGAATAGAAGCGATGCCTCAGGGTGAGACTACACCATGGCTTGGAGACGCGGGAGCATGCGAAGATCGTCTGCTTGTCCGTGTGCGCTCGCTCGTCCTCGACGCGCACAAAGTTGAAGATGTCATCGAAGACCTCTACGGGCAGCATGTCGTTGATCATGGCCGAGACCGGGACAGTTGGTGTCGTCTCCTGGTACGCAAGCTTAGAAACTTTTGACACAGCACATATGCTGGTACTCACCCTCGTCGTATGTCGTTTAGGCGACAATTCAGGAGATTGCCATATGGCTGACAACGACATCATGAGTATCCGTCAAAGTAGTGTGGGTGGCCCCTTCCAGCGAGGCCGCAGTCTTTATACATCCGAGAGTGCGTAGGTTAGAGAGGTTATAGCATAGGGGCCAAAGGTTCTCTGGGCGTTCCACAGGCCCTTTGGTGGGCCCAAAGGCGCACCTCGAAGAGTCTGGGGACATCACTGACGACTATACAGTGCATCACGCGCACCGTCGCGTGATGAGGCGTAGTCTTTCAGCCGAGGTCGTACAGGTGGCGCAGCGTCGGAAGCGGCGCGACTGGGGCCCGTGGTCACACGAAAGTACTGTGAAGAGGGGGCGTGGACTGCAGCCTGAGCATGACCTGACTCCTTTCTGCCGCAAATAAAGCAGTCAATGGACTGGACTTGCAAGCCTTACGCGGTCCAAAGCTATCCCATAGGATTATGCACATGTACCGGACGGATTGTAGGCGAGTGATGAGCGTAGAAGCGAGAGAGTAAAAGCGAGAGAGATGACCGCGTCGAAGAACCAGCAGAGCTTGTTAGTAGGCGCCAGGTTCAATTCAGCCACTTCGCTCTGTTTCATTTCGTTTTTAAGGCAATGAACTGTAGCTGCCTTGAAGCTTGAGGACGAAGTGCAATCTACCGACGACTATATGCTGTCGATGCTGTCAAAATGCTCAGTCGTGCTATGACCGAAGTCTCATCGCAGAGCATGACACTTCCGTCACTTCATACGACGACCCGACTCGACCACCACGCTCACACTGGCACCTTCAGCAAAGGTCTTCCCAATATTATCAAGCCGCGGGTGCCGCTGCGCTACGTACTCATGGAATCATTCTCCTCCATCCCCAGCGCAGGCGCCTTGCCCTTCCTCCTGTGCTCGCGCATCTTGCGCGTCCACTCCTCCTCGCCGCCCGGGAGCGGCTTCACGCCGAGCGGCCCCGCAGAGACGTTCGAGTCGAGCGCGAGGTTGAGCAGCTCGAGGATGTGCCCGTTGATCGGGTCGACGCTCAGGCACTGTCGAGTTGTCAGGAAGAGGCTGGAAAAGCGGAGGGTCACGACAGACCTCGTGATACTTGATGATCGCGCTGTCGAGGTCGTTCATGAGGTGGTACACCATGCCCAGGAAGCCGAGAGCTGCCGCGTTACGCGGGTCGAGCTGCAGCACGCGCTCGTAGGCCGCCTTTGCCTGAGGGAAATGCCTGCACATGCCGACCGTGAGTGGATGTAGCGCAGTGAATGACTAGAGACTTACATCATCTTCCGATAGCAGGTACCGAGGTTGACGTATGTCGCAGCCCAGGCGGTCTCGGACGTCTGGGTCATCTGCGCGAGGTCGATGGCTTCTTTGAACAGGCTGGCCGCCTCTTCGTAGCTTTGGAGTCGTTGAGTTATCGCCCGAGAAAATCAATTGCTCGTACTTACTTCCCATGATTGTATGCCATGACGCCCCGTTCATTGGTGAGCAACGGGTCGCCGTCGCACATGGAACGGGCGGCATAGAGCGCCTCGTCCGCCAGCGACAGGTTGGACAAGACTATATGCTCCATGCCGACGAACATGAGAGGGAGATGCGACCTAGTGCGCCTCAGATTTGGCAAGCCTCGAAGGTGCTGCGGCGTACATACCCTGTGAACATCCGTGCGCAAGTCGAGTACGCCGTTACGGCGTGGTCGTGTTCGCCTTCGAAGGCGAAGGTATGCGCAAAGGCCACCCAAGCTGGCGCGAAACGAGGGTCCATCAGAGATGTTTTGCTGCACGAGAGTTTAGCGTTGGATGCAATATCTCTGCCAGGGAAGTGCTCGCCTGAAGTACGTCCGGGCTTCTGACCATTTCTTCGCAGTCAGGTACCAGACACCGACAGCATACCAGCTGATTGGGTTTTCCGGCTCTTTCTCAACAAGCTCGTGTGCCAGTATGAAGAGCTTTGAATGCAAGTGGGGTAGATGGTAGAGGCATGCGATATGCAAGGGCATTGTTGGCGCGTGGACGGAGACAAGGCCCAGTATTCTATCGCCTGACTGTCAGTAGGCAATATACGAGGAAAGTTGGACCGGGACAGACCTTGAAGTGACGGCAAAGCAGTCGGCCCATCTGAAATGCGAATATAGCGCGTCCGCAAAGCTGAAAAGCACGTCCGGGTTGTCGCCCAAGCCATAATCCTCCACTAGCTTCCGCCTGGCAAGAGCGTGCTCTTCTGCATGTCTGTACTTGCGTAGTCGCGACGTGTAAATCATACGTACAAACTCCGCGTCATGCTCAGTCTGTTCCTTGTACGCCAAGCCTTGGACGAATTCCCATTCTGTAGGTAATCAGCGAGCTGCGTATAATAAGTGGTCGCGGAAAGCACCTTCTATGGGAGTCATCATCTCTCCACTGATGAGTTGCTCGAAGGCTTCGTAGCACTTTACGTCCAATGCGAGCGCCTCCATAAAGCAGTTCTTTGCCTGGTCGCCGCGATTGAGCTTCAGCATGAGCAAGCCACGCAGGTGGCACATGGAGGCTTCAATCTTGCATTGAGTAAGTGCATGCAGCCACAGCATGGTGTACCCGACGCACCTTGATTCCGCCGTCCATGTTCGGCACCGCAGGCCCGCTGTTCGCGTTTCCGCGGAACGGATTCGCCTCGCCGAGCATCTCGGTCGCTTCAGTCCACTTGCCCTGCCGCACCTGGCACTGCGCGGCGAGGTACCGGCACGCGACGCTCATGTCGACGAGGCGCGACACACCATCCGTGTTCTCCGCCGCGACGGCTATCATCTCGCCGGGCCCGCCGACAGGCAGCCGCGTCTGGCTCGGGAGGTGTGCGAAGGTGTGCATCTCCGGCGGGAGCTCTTTGCCCTTGCCCTTGACGTCGTGCCCGTTCAGCGGGCCGCTGGCCGCGGGTGGCAGGTTCGGCGGTGTGGTAGGGAACGGACGCGTGAGCAGTCGCTCGGCGCGCGCGTACTGGTGCGTGAGGAAGTAGGTCTGCGCGAGCCAGAACGCGTCGTTTGGGTCGTCTGCGCGAAGTCAGGCAGCAGCTCGGGATAGAACGCGTGCAGACACGTACTTGTCCAGTTGACGATCTTGTCGCCCCAGAACGCCGCGGTGTCATACAGATGCTGCATGAGCGCGTCGTGTCTCCAGAGTCTCATCCTGTCAATCATGCTCCATTCATATTTGCTGTCCTCCTCCTCCTCTTCATTGTCCGAATCGTCGAATACGTTCGTGTCCCTGGCCAACGGATGTCGACTGGAGGTGGCAGGTTTGGCTCGCCGTGGTGGACGTGGTGACGACCTGAACGGCGTGGCAGGCAATATCGAGCGGTTGGGATCAAGAGCGAACGAACGCGGGTTCGACGCGGTCGTGCTCTGATTTGCCTCCGTCAGCGAGTTGATGAGCGACTGTGGGCCGAAGGAGAAAGAAGAGCCGATGGAGTGGCGAGTCCTCGAGCTGGACGGCGAGTGCAAGCTCGGAACGGAAGGAATTGCAAAGCTGTGGTTGCCCTGCGGCGTCTCATTCATGGTGTCGTATTTCCGCGAAATATTCCGAGCAGGAAAGTGCAAGGCGGAGGGCAGTCCAGCGGCGCGGGGGTGCGTGTCAAGGACAGTAAGCGCCGAATCACCCGTTGTTTATTTCCAAAGCTCTTGGCCAAACAAACCCATGTGGCGACGCGCGCCTGCGAAATTTTGAAATCTCAGATCGAGTCTCGCGCACCGAACCGCACGCTTTCTGCTGTCTCGTCCCTCCGTTCCTCACTCGTTTCAAAATGGCCAAGACGGTCACAGAAAAGCCGGCCAAGGTCGCGAAGCCGAAGAAGTTCCTCATCAGCGCAGTCGCAGAGTCGTCGAAGAAGGCCGACCCGGAGAGGATGACCACAAGGGCCGCGGGCAAGCGCAAGAGCATGGAGGCGGATGGCGCCGTGAAGGACGCGAAGAAGGCGAAGGTCGCGGTAGAGGAGCCCAAGAAGAGCGCTGCGGCTGGCAAGAAGGCTGCTGCTCCGAAAGCTGAGGGCAAGGCGAACGCGAAGGGCAAGAAGAAGGTGGAGGTCGTAGAGGAGGCGGAGGAGCCCAAGGCTGCGGCACCATCCAAGACCAAGGATGTCAAGTCGAAGAAGACGGCTGCGTCGAAGGCGAAGGCCAAGAGCCCGTCGCCGCCTCCAGAAGAGTCCGACGCCGAGGAGCAGGCAGGCTCTGATGCGGAGGATGCGCAGGAGGAGGAAGACGTGCAACTGTTTGGCTTTTCGACAGATGACGACGACGACTCGTCGGACGAGGAGATGGACGTCAACCCCAACCCCGTAGACGTAGGCAAGCTCCCCACAATCGCCAAAGACGATGCAATTGTCAAGCAGAAGCTGGAGAAGGCCAAGAGGAAGCCGGTGTGTACTCCGTTGAATTGACGTCTGTTGACCAGATACTCATGGTAGCGTAGACCGAAAACCGAGGTGTGCTGTACCTTGGTCGTATACCCCATGGCTTCTACGAGGAGCAAATGAAGTCCTACTTCTCGCAATTCGGCGACGTGACCCGGATACGTCTCTCCCGCAACAAGAGGGTAAGCCCTGTCCAAGTCGATTCATTCCAGACTTAGCTTACACGCGCACTAGACTGGCCAATCAAAGCACTACGGCTTCATCGAGTTCGAGTCCTCCTCCGTCGCGCAGATCGTCGCGGAGACGATGGACAACTACCTGCTCATGGGGCACATCCTCACGTGCAAGGTGATCCCGAAGGACGAGGTGCACCCCGAGCTCTGGCTCGGCGCGAACCGCAAGTGGCGCGCGGTCCCGCGCGGACGCGTGTCGCGCGTGCTGCACAACCGGCCGCGCACCGAGGACGAGCAGCAGAAGGCGGAGAAGCGGCTGCTCAAGCGCCAGGCGCAGAAGAAGCGCAAGCTCGAGGAGGCGGGCATCAAGTACGACTTCGACGCCGTCGCATATGTGAGTGGTGCCCGGGCGCCCTGGAGGACGTGTCGCTGACGGGTCGTTCTGCGATACAGAAAAAGAAGGCGCAAGCCTCATCATGATCACCCAACCCCCCATCCCGCTCACTACGTGTCTATCCATTGTATTGCTGCTGCTTTCATCTCGATGATACTCATGGAGTCTTGCTTTTCTCGTCCCTACACGATGTGTGCCAAGCGAGTGCGTGCGGCGCGCTTCCGAGAGGCTGGTGCAACAGAGGCGATGGAGAACCTCGCGGGCACATATAGAAATCGAAGCGCAAAGACAACCTCACGCAGGGCTCCTTCGCCTACCACGGCGACCACGATGTGCTACCACGCCGAGCCCCAACGCTGCTACACCTTTTGCGCGTCCTCGCGTGGTCAATGCCTGAAATACACGGTGTGTGCAGTGTGGAGTGTCCGTAACCGGCAGTCCCAGGTCGATGTCACGAACGACTGCGTGTCCAGGGTGCGGAAACGTCGCACATAAGTTTCGTCACTGGGCCTGAAGACGACCTCGTGATAATTGGAAGGGAACAACGCACAGATACTACATCCTCAGAAAAGGTACGTACGACTTGCCAGAAACACGCCAGACGATCCACAGTTTTCTACAGAATA
The DNA here is from genome assembly GCA_019973155.2 of Phanerochaete sordida. NCBI lineage: Eukaryota > Fungi > Basidiomycota > Agaricomycetes > Polyporales > Phanerochaetaceae > Phanerochaete > Phanerochaete sordida. The sequence continues at coordinate 55,103 of BPQB01000125.1, forward strand.
GGTATACTACAGAAGATCAGATGTACATCGACAGGTAATACATGAGTTGAAAAGGCGGGAAAACCTCTTGCTGACTTGGATATTCGTATAGGTACGAACTGTAGGCGTTCAGGTCAGCGCAAAACCAGTCCGGAGGCGGGTTTGGAACTTACACACGATGTTCACGCCCCGATGTGAATGAAGTTGACCCACTGTTCCAGTGCCACCTGCCGCTTGCGCATCTTCTTCGTCGCAGAGTTCAGCGCTCGCGCGGCCTTCTTGTACCCGACCTCCGCAGGGTATACTTCTGCTTTGGCGTCCGAGAACATCTCCTGGTAGAAGTCCCGTGCCATCGTCGGCCCGTCATTGTCGCGCATCTGCCACATCGTCCGACGACGCTCCGGAAGCCTGAGAACTGCATGGCCGCGGCGAGGTGCAGGACCTCGTCCACTGCGCTGTCCTTGGTCTGCCCCGCGGTGTGACATGCTGACAGGAATGCAAACTCGGCGTTCGGTATGCGGCTCTTGACGACGTCCAGCAGCGTCAGTCGGTCTGACCCGGACAGCACGAACGCGGACTTGAAAGGTGCGCCTGGCTCTAGAATGCCGTGGCAGACCAGATGCACCCATGAGTTCTCCAGCAGCCGCGTCTTCACCTCGGCCAGCTGCGCTTGATCCCCGACCAAGCAGTCTGCCTTGAAATTTCCAAGGTCGCGGAGTACTTCGACCTCGGCGTCCACTTCCTTCAAGTTCCCGCCTGTGTTTCCAACTACCAGCATCGAAGGAGGAGCGGCATCTGAAGGCTGCTCGGACCGAGCCCTTATCAGGGCAGAAAGCGATGGGATGTAGGAACAGATGAAGTAATCCTGGAAGTACTTCTTCCGACCGCCCCTGGATGGTGCGGGTCCGGCTGCATGTAGGGGTAAGGTCGACAGGACTGATGTTGGAACCAGCCAAACCCGGGATCCCTCTTTGACACCGAGATCTTCCAGCCTAGACACTATCGGCTGTGCCCAGAGGCCCCATAACTCTTGCAGGACCCTCCGCAGCGCACGGTTGTACAGATCCAGGTTCTTCCCAGACTTCGTGAACTCTAGCCGTGCTTTCGTCAAGTCTTCTGCGAGCTCCGTTGCCACAGCGTAGAACTCCTCTGGCAGACTGACACATGTGGGCGGTTGGCTGGGGAGCAAAATGATACAGTCAGATCGATATTTGCTGTGGTTGATGATTAGCACAGGGCCTTCTTGTGCTGCTGACTGTAGCTGGCTGTACCCTGGCGGCTGTAGAAAGTCATCAAACCCACGGAGGGCCCGTATCTTTGTGGTCAGGTCTTCGAGACGAGAAGCCAGTTCGCGCTTGCGAGCCAGCTTGGATCCGAGGTCATCCTTGAATTTCCTGGGATCCACAAAAATAGAGGTTAAAGCCTGAGGTGCATGCGCTGGAGTCGATGGTTTCTCATCGAATGCGGTGCTCAGCAATTCAATCTCTCGAGTTGTCTGGACGAACTCAGTGCGCAGATCGGGGTCGATATCTCCAACCATATCGAGTGGCATACGCAGTCGTCGCGCCGAAGACCACAGCATTGATCGACCGCGCTCAAGGATGGCGACGGCGTCCTCGAGCCGCCGCTGATTGATGGCGTGCGATGCTGCATGCAAGGCCAAGGGTAATGTCAATCGGAGGAGTGCGTCGTGCTGAGCCTCCAAGGTAGCTGGGACTATGAGTGATCGCTCTGTCACAGATAATGCTGCATCGTAAGCCTCCGTGGCCGAATCGTCTTGCTCCTCGTGCGCGACCCGGGCCCATTGATATAGCAGCGGAAGATCAGATCTTAGGCGGAAGCGCATAGACTTGGCTAGTCCTCTGCACAAATCGCCGAAAATGAGCATGGCCTCTTCGAAGTCTCTCCGGCTGCCAGAGGAGGTATGATACCGAACGAGTAAAGCTGATGCGAGTGCCCACTTGGAGCTTCCCGACTCGGGGAGTCGTAAAAATGCCTTGCGGGCAGCAGCGACGGCGTGCTCTATGTCTCTGGAATCGGCCTTGAGGTGCGAGCGGAAGCGTAGGCCTGTAGACATCTCAGAAAGAAGCTCGCTTTGCAAGCCAGCGAAAGTGGCGATGTCCTCGGCATTTCGGAACAATACACTTTCAGATATAGCACGCCAGTGATTGATAGCCTCGTCTAGCACAGCGATGTCCATTGTTTGCATGAAGAGCAGTAGCAGCACTTTTGCCAAGTCGCTCAGCGAGTGATGTTGCGCGAGCTGCACACCCGATGAAACTGCGATTTCGTGAATGTTGCGGTACAATGAAACGGCTTCATCCAAGTCATTGGACGATTCCTGGCGAGCCATGATAGGAGAAATTGGGCCCAATGTCCGCTCGTCTACATTGTGTAAATAGTCCATCAGCTTTGTGCGCCATTTGAAGCGTGTGACGAGGTCGTTAGCAAGGAATTTCATCCGGTATTCTTTGTGTATCTTGGCTGTGTGCAATATTCCTCGACGGAATGTAATACATTGGTCGAGATCTACCACAGCCCCTGCGCGATTGAACCGCTCTGACAATACGAGGCAAAGTGTGTCCAGTGCATCTTGATGATTCTTGCCGCTTGGGTGACTACAGGCAAGCTGAGACTGGAGGAGTGAAATGCATTCGTCGAGCTTCTCCAATTCACCACCCACAGAAAACTGCCTTCTTAGAACGGCAACTAGGCTGTGGATGCGTTTGGAATACTCGGCTTCTCGAGAGAGCGGACACCAGCTTAGCATATGTCTGCTGAGCAACTCGGCATGCTCCAGAGCTTGGTATCCGTGGTACACTTGATAGTGGCAAACCCAGCAATATACCATCAGTGAAACCATTTCCCGATGGATTATTGGGTGCTCGACGATCCAATCCCCTTGTAGTGCCTCGTACAAGGGATCATGAGCAGCATTGAAGTCAGAGATTGCGCCAGAGCACTGAAAACGCATGCGTAGCACCTCAAACAGCTTCATTTGGGCTCCCAGTCGCTCAGAATTGGAGCTCTTCGTGTCACTTGAAGGACACGAGGCGAGAATCTCCTGCCGGTAGCTTAGGGCACATCCAAGGCCACGATGGTCGCCAGTGTGTTCATAGCGAGTGGTGAGGATTTTGGAAAGGGTATCAAGGTTACTCAGTCGCTCTGGATGTCTTGAAGGGCATGCAGCAACTGCCTGCTGCCAAGCAAAAATAGCGTCATCCATTGCCTCGAGTTCAAGTCCCTCTCCGCGTAACCTGTCGTACAACAGGCTAGCCGCAGACCATAGGTTCATGACCAATGCGTTGGTGGCAGGCCCTAATGCTTCATAGCCCGAGCTGAGGCTCCGTGTCATTATTGCTGTGCTATCCGGATTGGAGGCCCGCACGTCTGGTCCGTTGATCTTGTGCTCGTACAAGCTGGCCAAGAATTGCAGTGCTCGGCACTTGCTATTGGGGTCTAGATGCGAGGCGTGAAGGAGCTCTTCGAGGAGATCGCTGCTTTCATCTAGGTCCGCTTGCTTCTGCATATCGGAGTACCTTCTCAGGAGGTATGCGACCAGTGCGATATGGATCAGATCAGTCCCACTCTGCCCATGAGCGGCAGAGAAGAGCTGTCTTCCTTCGCGCAAGTATAGTATGGCCCCATCGCGATCCGAATCTGGAACATCTTCAGTCAAACGATGTCGATAACCAAGGATGAATGACAGAAGAATGATTGAGCGGTCCCGTTTGTCGCCCACTGCGCAGGCAACAGCATCCTTGAGAGTGGAGATGCCAAGATCAAGGTCTGAAATGTTCCAAAAAAATAGGAATCGGTCCAAGATGGCTTCTGCGAGGTAGTGCAAGGAATGGTGACGTGCAGGATGGTCTGCCATGGAGAGGGCCGTCTGCTCTCGGCGGATTGCTTCGTCAAGGTCTTCCATGGATTCGGAGACATGGAACCGGTTGTACAATGCCCTCGATAATGCGTGTAGTGAGATGGCAGTCGGAAAGGTGCCAACAGCCTTTCGTAGGCCCGCTACATTGCTCAGATGTCTGGCACCGATTCCGTTGACGGTGATCTTTGTGTAGACCCCTTCCCGAAACTTGGGGGTCAGAGCTGGCATAATCATATCGAAGACGCTGCTAGCCAGTCCAGCGATGTTGATACCCTGGAGAATGGTAGTTTGGTAGGCTGCGGCACGGCTTTGGGTTGACTCCAGCATGACGCGACGCGCTTCCAAGAGTAAAGCGTCGTCGAATGCTGCGCCGCTCCGCATGCAAGGATCGTCATTGAACGAAGTGTCCGCAGCTAGCGAGAGTAGTGTGGTATATGCGTCCATAGAAGTACGAGATGAGCTATTTTGTGGTGCTCGACGATTTCGAGAGACGATCGACGGGCCTGCGTTCTCGGTACGCTCGAGAGCCTCTGCATCCGATCGCCATGCGTTCGGCGACGTGTTAGATAAGTCGAGCAGTCTTGAGAACAAACGGGCAGGGGTCTGATCCTGAGAAGAGGGGGGAGTGGATGCATGGTTTGGAGACGCGGGGAAGCCTAGCAAATCCTGGAAATTCATATTTAACAAACTGGAGAAATGCTGTTTCTGCGATGCATTGTACAGCCGCGTTAGCGAGCGTAGAACCCAGCCGTATGGAATATATGCGACGTACTGATGGTGTATTTTCTGTTTGGGTTTTGTGGTCACAGGTGTATAGAAGTAGCGAGCCTGGATGCCTGTGATTCGCTGGTACCTGTGTCAGATATTGTCCGCTCACAGGAAGTTGGGAAGAAAGTGTACAATGAGCTCAAGTGCGATGGTGGTGGTACAAAGTCAAGTTCGGATGCTCATGCAGTGCGCCAGGTCTGGCGTGGCGGTTCCATGGGTATGTACTAGGAACGTGCCAGGAACGTGTCGATATGCACCATTCCTCCGGACAGCATGGTGGGAGGAAGCGGATATACCTGTCTCGTGTGGAACGGAATGGAAGCAAGGTCCTAGAGGATGCATCTGGAAAAATACTTTCAGTCAGACCACTCAGCCAGTAGTCCAAAGCATCGCGTACCATATGTACTGGTATAGAACATGGCAGGTATTCTATACCAGTACATACCCAAGCGTTTTGTCCAGACCTCTCTGTACCATCCAGACCCATGTCTCAGAGGTATGGATGCCGAGGACCACCAGTAAGGCGGTATATACTGCATTGTACCTAGTGTGCAAGATGATACAGTCAGTTATGAGCTTC